>JZKD02S1085670.1:384323-407746 GCA_000966675.3 Picea glauca | reverse complement strand
AGAGACGATGCAAACAAGATATGTACAAGAAATAAGAAGAGTGTTGTTACCTTTTAGAAGAAGAAGTCTCTTCCATCCTGCTTAGTCTTCTTTGTAGGTTCCTTTTCTTAGGCAATTGATGCTTCATGTTTATCCTTCCTTCTCTTTAGTTTGAGATAATGATTCTTGTAGTGACCATACTTTTGACAGTTGAAGCATTGTACTTCTGAAATGTCTTTCTCTTGATTTGTCTTCCTCCTTGAGCCAAACTTCTTTTCGTTCCTGAAGTTCTTGAATCTTGTTTTGAAGGCTTGATCATCGTACTTCCTCTGGGATTTCTCTTTTGCATTGATCCTTGATTCTAGTTGAGCACAACAAGTCCAAAGTTCTTCAAATGTCGGATAATCCTTCCTTGTGTTCATGCTTGCGGCAAATGCATCCCACGTCTTGGGAAGACCATTGAGTACTATGTTCACCAATTCCTTCTCTGAAGTGATCTCTTCAATAGATTGTATTTGATCTCTTAACTAGGAGATCTTTACAAAGTATGATGTTATGATGTCATTTTTATTCATCTTCATGTCACTGAGCTCATTCTTCAGACTCATAACTTGTCCAATGTTTCTGACTGAGAAGAGATTTTTTAGGGAATCGTACATCTTCTTCAATGAGTCAAGATGGGAGATGTAGAGTATCAAGTGGTATTTTATAGAATCCACTATGATACTCATGGCATTGATGTCAACATCTTTGAACTTCTCCATAGCTGCAACGTTCTACGATTCCTTCTCTTTTCCTTCTTCGAACTCTGGCTTCACGATCTTTCCTTTCACGATATCCAACACTTTATTATTGACAAGGATGAGGTCAATCCTTTCCTTCCATGCTCTAAAGTTATAGGCTCCATATAACTTGTTCTCAGACTTCACAGAGTTAGTCATGGCTTTCTTGACTTGGTCAAACCCTAGATTTGACCAGAAATTCAAAATTCACGTCTTGGCTTGCTGAGGGTATCAAGAGATGAACTAGGCTAGAGTGCACTAATCTATTCAGAGAATAGGTCAATCCATTCACTTAAGGTGCCTCAACAAGAGGTTTAGGGTTTCTGCAATTGCTCCTGCTAGTAACCCTAGCGACAATTTCTTGGAAGTTGCTTCTGCCAGTAACCCTAGCAGCAGTTCCTCAATGAGCTCAATATCCTAGCGGTTATGTTTCCTTCCAGTGTTTAGACTGAATGAAGGAGGTGTGGGCCCATAACATTTTAGAATATAGAAGATTGTGTGCTCGTTTTACCATTGACGATACCCTCATCACCCAACCATAGGCCAAAGCCACCCTCTGAGCACCTTAACCTTGACTGAGAATTACTTCGGAAAAAAACCCTTGGCTAGATAGCCAAACAAGGTGTAGCGCATCTTCCTTTAGGCATAGAGAACCAACAATAGTTGATCAGATAGTCCAAACCCTAGCCAAGAGATAGTCCAAGACAACACTGAAAACTGGTTGTTGCAGTAGCTACACCTGCAGCTCTCCTCCACACGTGTGCACCAAACTGGGAACTGCAGTGCACACCAGTTGTTGCTCTACAATTCTGAGATGTGTCAAATGAGAATTGGCACCCTGTATTTATAGTGGTTCTGCCAGATTTGTTGGGGTTGACTTCTCCTTCTGGGTATATGTCTGTTCAGTATATTATTATTAATTTTGGACGACTTCTTCTCTTGGAGGCTAATAACCTAATATAAATTATTTTCTTGAGTTGACAAGACTTCTAGGGTTATTATCCATCTCATTAGGGTTTTCTCTTGCTTTCCGAAGTCTCCTATTCTCATTAGGTTTACACATGGAGGTAAATACCTCCCGCAACTACCATGATATTAACATGTTTTACTATACAAAACTTTATTGCCTTTAGATTCAAGAATCTGGCCTTTGTTTTACTAAATTCGGGAGAAGCCTGCAAGTTTTTCAACACAAAGATGATATCTTCATACCATATGGAGTCAACAAATTTCTTGTATGTTTGAGGAGTTTTCTCTTCTTCTGCACCTTCTGATAGGTTTGTAATGAAATGTATTCCTAGGAGTTCGCAATTGGTCTGTGCCATCAGTTTCGCAAGCCCCCATCCCTTGATCAACTTAGTGGGTTTTATCTCAAGGTCATATTATAACAACATTGCTATCCATTTACCCCTCTTTCCTTCAGGATTAGGTTGGTTCAAGATGTCTTTCACAGAGTTACTGGGCACATAAGCAGTAACATGGGAATGCAACATGTACACTCTGAATTGTTTCAAGGCCTTGACTAGTGCATATGCTTGTTTCTCCATGATATCATATTTCAAAGGGGCATCCCTCAATGTCTTGTTGTAATATGCTATGGGCTTCTCAATTTTTTTCTCATCTTTCTGTAGTAAAACACCAACAATCGTGTGTTCTGAAGCAAAAGAGAACAATATGAAGTCTTTTTCAAAATTTGGGTTGGCTAGTACTGGAGCCTTGGTCAATGCCACTTTGATGTCTTCAAAGGATTTTCTGGATTAAGGGATCCACTTAATTTCATTTCCCTTCTTGAGCATATTGGTAATATGTTTTATGATTTCAGCAAAGTTGGGAATAAACCTTTTCAGAAAATTCACTTTTCATAAGAAAGATTGTACCTCTTTTTTTGCTTCTGGGTATGCCAATTTCTAAGATTCCCTCAACTCTGCTGGGATCTACCTTTATCACTTTTTTTTAAATAATGTGACGCAACAACTTTCCTTCTTCCATGGAGAAATTTGAATTCTTAGGATTCAACGAGATTTCGAACTTTCTACACTTTTGGAATGCCCTTCTTAGATGCTTGAGGTGTTTTTCATCTGAAACGGAATACACAGTGATATCATCTAGGTAGATAACAATGAATTTGTATTTTTCATCAGCAAAATCTATCTCCATAGCTCTTTGAAATGTTTCCCCTACATTCATAAGCCCAAAAGGCATCTTGGCATACATGAATGTTCCCCATGGTGTGGTAAATGTTGTCTTTTCCGGATCATCAGGGTGCACCATAATCTGATTATATCCAAAGAATCCATCTAACATTGACATTTTCTGAGAACCCACCACTTTTTGTAAAATGTGATCCATCTTAGGAAGTGGTTAGTTGTCCTTCATAGACAATTTATTCAGATTTATGAAATCCACACACAACCTTATTTCCCCACTCTTTTTTCTGACTGGCACCAGATTTGCCACCCATTTAGAAAACCTCAGGGACTATGATTTTGGCTTCAAATAACTTCTTTACCTCTGTCTCAATCAAAGGAAGAAATAAAGGATTTATCCTTCTTAATTTCTATTTGAAAGGCTTATGGTCTTCTTTGATTGGGATAACATGTTGAATTATACTGGTGTCATAAAATTTCAAATCATCATAACTTCAAGAAAAAACATCAGGGAGCTCTTTCATTAATTTGATATATTTCTCCATGACTTCAGGGCTCAGTGTTTTGGACATATTAATGATCTTTGGATCCTCTAGAGTCCCAATATTGAAATCTTTTACATCCCCTTCATTTACTGTAATCTTTGGACTTCTGGCCACATCATTATTATCAGAGAGCTTCTCCAATGGGACCAGGCCCTTGGGAATGATGTTGCTCTTTAGAAGAACTATGTCTCTACCTGCAATCTAATTGTCGAAGTATCTCTCCTTGGTGAAAGCAATCGCATCTACTTCTTCATCAATGTTCATATTCTCAAATTCATTCTCCATCTTAAGGAAGATTTCTATCTGCTTGTCATCTTCAAAAAATTTCTAGTACTTGATATTATCTGGTACTACTGGCCTGTACTTGACCTCAACCTTGTATTTTTTGTCAAGGAATATTGGAACTTTGAAAATTGTTGCTGAAGTGGCCAAGGTGTCAGCAATCTGATTATGTTCTCTTGGAATCACTGAAAGATTATACTCTGGAAATTTCTCAAGGAGGTTTAGTACTAGGTTCCTATAAGCTCTCAGTATTGACTATTTTTCTTGGTATATGCCTTTGATTTGATTGATAACTAATTAAGAATATCCATGTACGACAATCCTTTTGGCACCCAATTCTTTAAAAACTTTCAACCCCAATATCAATGCTTCATATTTGGCCATGTTATTTGTGCACTCAAAAACAAGTTTGTAAGAACGCAATTTTGAATCTCCTTTGGGGTGATTGATCCATAAGCCAACTCCTTCTCCCTCTTTGTAGGCAGCCCCATCGAAACTCATATTCCATATCTGATCTTTTGCATTATCATGTTTCTCTGAAAACTTCTCACTCTGCTGATCATACCTCTCTTTGTCATCCATATCAATTTCTGGCTCCTTTTATTCAAAACATGGGTCATTGAAGAAAATGGAAGACCCAAACTCATTTTCCACGGAGTATATGGGATGATTACTAGGCTGTGACTTGTTTTTGACCATGTATTTGAGCAAAAAATCTATGTACAATCTTATGTCTTGACCAAAGATAGGGATAGTGGCATATGGAATGTCTATCTGGAGAGTTCCCTTTAACTTTACGGACCAAGACCTTGATAAAAACATGCCAAACTTGGGAGGAATATCAGCAACCACTACATCCATAACCATGTTTTTTGTTGGGATCTGTGCCAAAGAGACCACCAGATCTTTAATAAGAACTAGGCACTTCACCTTCCTAGAATCAAAAGAGAACAGGTCTTTGTAAGGCCTTGTGATGTCTAGGCCCAGTTGGTCCATGTCCACCATGGGCATTGAGTTATGAGATTCTCTCGAATCCAACATGGCATTGTGCAAAGTCATATAATGAATTTTCAGGTTGACATAGAAAGGGGGGACTTCTTCATTATCACTATTTTCTTTTACTATGGGTCCAAATAAGATGGCAGGGTGATCATGTTGTATGTTCAGGGTATCTGAAGTTTGTTCCATCTTAAGAATCTTGATAATCTGATTTATGTATTCATTATTCTTGATTAATTCATTGAATGGTATAGGAATTTTGATCTTGGCCATCTCACTTTCAAAATTAAAATAGGATGGGGTTTTCTCTACCTCTTTGGTGACTGTTTCTTTCCTCGCCTCTAATGTTTTCCTTTGGGGCTCTTCTTTCTTCTTTCCTTTGTCCACATTACCCTTTGTAGTAGAATCCTTTACAGAAGAATCTTTTGTAGAAGACTCTTTTGCGAAAGAATCCTTTTTGGGATGACTTGAAGAGGGTATGTTATTCTGAGCTTCTTTGTTTGGGTTTCCCTTTGGAGGTTTTCCTTTGGGAGGATTTCCTTTTGGAGGGTTTCCTTTCGGAGGGTTTTCAAGCACTCTCTGATTTCGAAGATTGTATTGTCTCTAGAATTACATGATCTCATCCTGCAATCCTGCTTGGTAATCTTCCCTTTCCACCAATAACCTTTTCTCCAAATCTTGCATGAAGATATCATTTGCATCCATGAACTGGTCATGTTCTTCTTTGGTAAAAAATACCTATGTTTCTTTATCATCACAACAGTTCATGCCGTCTTCAAAATATCCACCATAATTCTCATTTACATAATTATTTTGGAAAGGAGGCCTTACCTGTTGATTCCTATGATTCCCTTGATTTGTCTGATTTGCTTGATTCGCCTAATTCACCTGATTTCCCTTATTCCTCTTATCTCCTTGATTTTCCTGATTCCCCTGATTTCTTTGCTCTCTTTGTCTAATTTGTGGGATTGCTAGTCTCCTCGGATTTTTGGGTGGAATGTCAACTTGTTCTCTAGGGTTATGCCTATTATTGAAGGCCATTCTTTCCATCATCCTCTCCATGGTTCTCATCATTGTTTCAAACCTTTCTTTTGACATTTGGGAGGTTGAAGGTTGTGATTTATATTGAGCTTTGTTCATATCCCTGCCAAAGTTAGCTTTTATATTTATTGAATCCATTAGATTCACTTTGACTTCTATGGCATCAGTCATAATATCATCCAATGTAGGAGACCTTCGTTCTCTCAATAACAAAGAAAAATCACTTTCAAAAGAATCAACATATCTGAGCTGGGCAACCTTAGGGGGGGGTTTACCTCTGCAGGAATCAAATTATAGACCTTTACGAATCTGACTGAAAACTCCTACACTGTCTAGTCAGGTGACCTCTTCATGTTGTTATATTGGGTTAACAATTGAAGGGGATTTTTCTTGTCGCCCCATTTTTCAAGGAAGTTGGTTTCAAAGGCCTCAAAATCTACAGTACTAGTTGTTGGAAGGGCTCTGAACCACTTCCTCACTTATCCTACAAGACTTTGTGTAAACAGTGTCATTTTTACATCTTCAAAGTACACTTCTTCTAATTCTATTAAATCATTAAAACAATCTAGGTGCTTCTGGGCTGATATGCTACCTTCAACATCATATAGTTTGATCCTTAGGTTATAATCTTGAGGTAAATCATGTAGATGAGCAGGCAGTACGAGAGGAGAAAATCTAGTTTCCATGGCTGTTGTGAGGGATCTGAGAGGTTGTTGGTTATGAGTGTGAATCACTATAGGCTTGGCAGATGCAGCTAAAATCAAGCCTTGTAATTTTTTTCGTCAAAGATGGCCTCGCTTAAACAAGATTCAGATTTAGTTATGAGCAGAGTTTGTTCAAATTTCACATCAAACTCAAGGTATTCAATGCTCGTTACTCCATCCTTGGGTAAGGATAGACACCGGTTTAGACACAACACTGGGGTTACTGGATTTTCTTTTCTTTTATGTATAAGCTTTTCAGGATCAGACACATGGATTGCAACTTCTGGGTCTGGGCTGCTCCTGGTGTGAATTCTCTTGGCAACTAGGATTTCTATCTCACAATGATTGGTGCAACTGGTTTATTGGTCATAGAGTCGCCAAGGAAAAAATTATCTCATTCAATAAGGTATTTGATCCATTTTCAGTCTCAGAGATCAAAACTAGAGCTTTAATTCATTTTTCCTAGGGAAGATTTCACTTTCGTTCCCCGACAACGACACCAAAGTGTTAACACTCTGTAAATTTTGTCCGATTGATAGAAAAATGATAGAGGTAACTATTTCAACCAATTTTAGGGTTGGGAACTAGCCTTCTCAACTCAGAGAGGTATCTCTTGTGTCACTTGATGTTTCTTTGGAAATTAGTGGCTAGATTTGGTTTGTTTTGGGGTTTTTTATAAAGTTGTTGGCAAGGAAGGGGAGGGACACGTAGGGATATGGAGTTGAAATTATGAAAGTGAATGAAAACAATGAATGGCTAGTAGAACTCTCCAGATGATAAAGGCTAAATGAGGCAATGAATCTGAGCTACAAATTGAGTTTAAGCGAAGTGTAGGAAGAATGAGAAAACAAATACTGCATCAGAGCATTACTGAAATGAATTATGAATTAGTTAAGAAAATACACACACATTTTAAATTGCTTAAGACAAGAGCATCATAAGATGAATTATGGGCCTTTAACTCTCCAATTTAAACAAAATAAAATGGAAATGGAAATAAATAACACAGGAAATACATACAATGAAAGGAGACAAAACTCATATCACCACCATTAGAATCTTTTCATAGAGACTTCAAAATATTCTACATATGTATTCAATTCAGCTCCAGAAAATTACAATAGAGTTCAAAAACAACAAAAAGGTTCCCTTGCACTTCTTCCAACATTAATTCATTCAAAACTTCCAATAATTATATAATTCGATTACAATGGCTGAACCAAAACATTTCAGCTTCTAAAACTAATTACAATAATTTCAACTGACAGTCTCGGCATGTGAACCGATCTTCAATGATTAACAAAAAGTGTTTCAAAAAATAACAGTTGATTTATCAGACTTCTCGCCTTTCTTCCTTTCCATCTATCTTTCTCTGACATTCTTTCAAACTCATCAATCTGGTGACACCTCGAGGCTATTTACTGGTTCCTGGAAAACTATATTTTGTCTTACCTAGCCGCACAATCTCTTTCCATTGTAAGTCCAAAGGAATCTCATAATCCATCATTTCTTTTATCAAGATATCCAAATTGATACAAGTATCATAATTCATAGTTGACAACCCAATATTCATGGTTTTAAACTAATTTAAGATCTCAAAGTCTATGGTCAAATATTCTACCAGACTTGGTCCTTTCAAGTTTTCCTCTAGGCCTTCAAATTTGGAATGATCTACTCTTCAATATGTGAGGAGGGAGTTGTATTTATCTAGGTCGTATAATTTCCCTTTTCCATCCCAAAATGATGGGAGTCCTTTGATAAATAATTTCTCAAATAGATCCTTGAATTCCTGTATACTCTTCTCCATCTATGTGGCTTTGGTCTGAAATGACTTGAGCAAATTGTGCTTAGCAATGATCCTTTTGGCCCAAATGATCAGTGTAGTCCTGTCTTTCACCCCAATGGTCTGAAGTTTAGTAGTAGGAACACAATTCAACAGATTTATAGCATTTTGGGCCCACTCTGAGGGCCTTTTCTCCAGTGTCTCATTCACCATGGTACATTTTCTTCGGGCGGTGATATCCATGCTATCTTTGTCATCTATGAAATTCAAGTACACCCTGAACTTAGTAGCTTCAACAGCAATAGAATCCCAAATTACATGTTTAACTCCCTACAACAGTCCTTTACCTTTCATCCTCATTTTCAACTTGCTCACTCTTTCTTGCAACTCTTGATTTTCTTTTTGGAACTGGGCCATATTCTCATTCTTCATTTTCATTTCTTGTTGCAGCGTTTCTATATCTCCCTTAAGACTCTTGATTTCTCTGTCCTTCAGGCTAACTTGGGACATAGCCTGGATGATATCTTCAGTGTTTGAATCGAATCCTATTGTGCTAGGTACAACTGCAACTCTGTTTGATACCTCTACCTATCCTTATGACCAATTCTCTTTTTCCTTCTCTAGCTGCAATACTTTGTCTTTGTAAAGTGCTTCCTGCCGAAATGTCTCTTTTTCTTGTTCTAGAACAATCATCCCTGGTGCTTGTGGATTCTCTGTGGCAAACATCTTTATCCTCTTCTTCATGCTTTGAATCATCTTGTATTTTTCATCTAAGTAAGTTTTTACCCCTTGAGGGCCTTCAGATTCCAATATTTTGACTTGAGTTTGCCAGGCTTTGCTGGATGCTTTTTCTTTCTTCAATTGTCCTTCCAACTTGAGTGTATGGGTTTTCAGCCTTGCAACCCTCAAACTCAGACTTAAGTAGTATGAATATAGCATGTCACTGATATTTATGTGAAATTTTACCTTGCCTGTGGCACTAATATTTTCATAATGCAACTTAATTTTGGACACTTTATCCTCATCATCCACTGCTATGTTGAATGTATTTATTTCTACATCCCTGACTCGGAACAAGGAAGACCTATTCCAAGAAACAATTTCTACCTCGGGAACCAAATCTCTTATTTCACTCATGGTCAAGCTCCCTTTCTCAACATATTGATTTTCTAAATCTTCTTTGGACTGGTAGAATGCCCCATGTGTCTTATCAAATACATGTTTCTTGCTGCTGAAATCCCTTGAGTTTTCTTCACTCTATGGCATGCTTTTTGTACTAGACTGTACTTTTTTGGTCCTACTCTCCACTATTTCCATATCCATTTGCTTGTTAGGTTCTTCTTCCTCCAGGTTTACTATCTGTGGAGACTGTGCGATTTTCATTTTCTTGAGAAAATTTTGCTGACCACTGGTGCCTAGGGCCTCTGAACTACTCCTTTTTCTATAAACACTGATATTGGGAGCTTTAATAATCATCTTTGGAGTAGTTTTATGTGTCTAAGTCTATTGTAGGGTTGACCCTACTTGTTGTGTCTGATCAGGCTACAAAATGACTTCCATATCTGCATAGGTTTCCAAATTTGCCAACTTATCAAAACCTTCGACATACTCATGTTCATAAGGGCCTTGTTTGCTCATCAATATTCTTTTAGATATGACCTGGTGTGGATCATATTTACTCCCTTGTATCTGTGAAAATTCAAACTCCTTGAGTTTGGCCTGGATCTAAGGAAAGCAAGATCTAGTCTTCACAACAAAGGGTCCTATTATGAAAGGAAACTTTATGTTAGACGCTTTGTGCATTTTCAAAAATCGTTCTGTTTTTGAGATGATTCTTTTCCTGATGAACTCCAGGGTAAAGATTTTGAGAGTCAGAAAAACAGGTAGAAGGTAAGGTCCCTCTTGGTAACCATACACCCAAATTATAGTAGAGTGCATGAACAACGCCCAATATCCCACTCTATTCTCTGGATTGGGCTGCAAATAACTTTTCATTTCTTCTAAAACCCTTGGCAGGATGGTGTTGAAGATTAAGCTATAAACCTCGGACATGATCTTATTTATAAAAATGAGCATCATGATCCTTTTGCATCTAGTCGAGATGAATGCAGCTTCAAGGAACTCTGTCTTTTTTGCTTCTAGGAACATTTTCAGCAACTGTGTGTAGTACTCGAAGTGCCTTAGAGATTGGAAATTCACTATCTTCTGTGTACATTATCAACTATGAACTCTTTGAAACTGATACAGACTGATGGACTGGACTCTGACTAAAAAAAGGTCAACAAAAAACCCAACATGACCTCTACTACAAATTTTCTATTATCCAAACCTAATATTTGACTGAGTATGGAACAGGCCCACTAGACCTCAATAACCATTATGCTTACATGCATAGGCAGCGACAGACTCTCAGAATGATGTTCGGGTTTAACAATGGTCTGCAAAAATAGGGTTTTGACCTAGGGGGAACATTCTTTGTAGACTGTAATTAGTTTATCTTCCTTGAAGGGTTCAGATGTTGTGGGGGAATATTCTCGGGTACCAAGGGTGTGTCAAACTGACAGGCTATCCACTCTGCATAGGACCTCTAACCCTAACCTATTTAAAACAACCTTTTCTTCCTGTGAGTATTGCTCGACACACTTTCTTATGAATTGTGGGAAAGGGAATGTGACTTCGATGACGTAAGGGACTATGGAGGCCTGAACCTCTTCAAGGAAAGGTATTTGTCTTCCTAAATTATCTAACAAATTGGCTCTAGATACAAAAATGGGTGAGATAGTTATCTTTGTGTCAAATATATGAGAGTCTCTGTCAATTAGGGATTTTTCTTTCGAGGCAAGATCTTGTTCTGTTATGGATAAATGATAGGATTCATTGCCTTGATGAAAAATACTTGAGAATGAGTGAAGAATGCATTATTCTATTTCATTGTTGAGCTTTAGTTCGAACGAAGTGTTTGCGTCAATTTTCAAACGTTCAAATGATTTGAAATATCATAAAATAATGACCCGAGCCCTCCTTTATATACTCCTCCCAATATTGGGGATGAGACAAGGCGGTTTGGAGTAGACAACTTTTCTCCTCGATATGCCTCTAGTGGCGCCACATGTTCGCAATCTGAAACCATGGTATTTCCGTTGGCCCGCTCCCAAGCAATTAAACTTCACGCAAGTTCTCCGCCCGATGTAGCTACTAACTGTTGATCTCTAATGCCTGAGATCTGTGACCCGCCAGGTCCCATCAACCTTGCACCTCTGCTAGATTTAACCATATTTCTCTATATGTGTCTCTGCCCTCTAGTTTATCATGCCTCTACACCTGTTTATCCCTCATCTAAGTCTCAAGACTTGGACTCCATTGAAAAATTGTTATGGTTAGCGACTCATGGGCTTCATCCCATGTTTCGACTCAGGGTTTACCTTATTTTGGGTCGAGTGGTATTATGATTTTCCTGTTGCTACCTTTCAATTTAATTCTATACCTTTAGAGGGAGATTGTGTCCCACGTGTTTCAACGCCATGGTCTTCTGAATAATGTGAGATATGCAGGGATTCCTTCAACCAGATAAATTACTTCGAAGTCAACTCTTGTGGAATTCCCATTATGGATTTCATGACACTTTTAAGTGCGCCAATTGGTTCGATGAACCTATGATCTACTACTTTTAATAAATTCATTGTTGGATGTAGAAGGGGATTTCCAAATCGAACCCATGTTTCTCTAGGGAGGATATTTACTTGTGAAACAAAGTCTGCTACAACTTATTTGATCATATGGCCATCTATTTTCAAGTCAACTTGCAGGTCAAAGTCGCTTGTATTCCTTTCTTGAGACAACTGCCAAATATTTTTGGCTAGTCTTTGATCTTGTTTGTATTCTCTTAGGCTTCTTAGCAAGTCAATGAGACAACCAACCGAATTATTTTCTTATAGTAATTGGAGAAATTATTCTAAAGCAGTTTATAGAACACTTGAATTTCCTCTGTTATTTAATTTATCTCGTTTAATGTTTTTAAAGAGTTTCATTGCTTCTCTCATTAATATTTCTTCATAATTTGGTTCAGGATATGTTTTTTGGTCCCCCCTTTGTAGACTTGAAGGGTCTAGGTAGATTTCTTCACCCACTCCCGATCATGTTACTACATGGAGATTTTTTGAATTTAAGATCTCTTGCTTGGGCATTGTATGCAAGAGGTTCACGTTCCTCTTATTCATTACTTTATCTAATGAAATTGGATAGTCTTCAAGGGAGTGGTCCCCCACTCCACATATGTTGCATAAATTGAGATCAGTTCTTTCCTTAATTTGGAAATTAGGACTTATATGGTTGTCCTTCCAACAACTGAAACAATAGTAACAACCTTGACCATGTCCTTTGTTGAATGGTCCTCTTCCTCCTTTTCCTTGGCCTTAATAACCCCCACAACCTTGACCTCTATGTCCATTTCCATTTCCTTGGTTGACATTCTGGTCGACCATCTGTGTATGATATATTGATCCGATGTTTGTTATATTTTTCCCATTTAATGTACGTTCTTGCGTTGAATGATTGTTCTCCTCATAGACATGGCACCATTTTGGTCAAGAATTCCTTAAGTGATGTGGGAAGCTTCTTGTCGCATGAATTTTTATAGATTCGTATATGTCACAGAACATTTAAAGTTGGAATTGTCGGATTGCTAGATCCAGTGAATCACATAATTTACAATATTCTTTTGTGTGTCCTTCACTAGAACAAATTGTGCACCAAAGTTCATTTCGTGAGACTGACATAATTTTGATTGAATGTTGCAGTTTTGTGAGTTTTTCTTCCAATCGTTTCTCAATTATTGATAGCGTTGATGTTCCTTCATAATACATTTCTATGTGATGGTATTTTTTTAGTTCTTCTTCACATGATTGGATGTCATATATGTGTAATGGTGTTCAACTTTTTTGTAACTTCCCTACCACATATCATTGTACAAGCAATTTTTCTTCAATTTCACAATGAATTTGGATTAAAAGGAATTTAAATTTTTTTTCATATTCATGGATGGATTCACCCAAACTTTGTTTGATTTCTTTTAGTTTATGCCTGAGCAAGTGGCTTATATCTTATGTTTTGAAAAATGTGAGCAAGATTTGTTTTATTTTTGCATGATCGTTTTTTATTACATGTAAAGTTCATGAACTAGGTAAGAGCCCTGGCTTGAAGTTGATCCAAGTGGATATCGATGGCCACCCACCTATTCCACTGGCTCAAAGAATAGTTTCCATTTTGGAAGTTTTTTTACAATTTTTGGGTCCCATACGTTCGAGGTTGTTTTGAGGCCCTAAACGACGTTTTTTTGGGATTTCCAGTGCTTACATAGTATGCAAAGGAAGATGTTATGATGAACATAATATGTACTCCTCGGTTATAAATTCCCAATGGTGTATCGAGTAACCCAAACAAATATCGTATGCAAACTTTATACCCTCAGGAAGTTGACATATCAACTACCCCCATCAGGGCCCACAAACCTTTTGGTGTTTCATCTCCCAGGGTTAGGGTTTTGGATGTTTATGGTTTTGTCATTTATTTTTTAAGTTAAAAAGGCCTTTGGAGCCTCATTGTTCTCATATTATTGTGAATGAGTGTATCCATCACATATCTTCTCATAGATAATCTTCCACCATTCGAGCAAGCTTGTTTCAATCTACATTTTTACAACTTTAGCAGGTTCTCTTTGTTAATAGAAGTCAAGTTTTACTATATCTCTGTGTGTTTCTTTACTATACATTTGTATTTCATTTCGTTCCATTTACAAATATAGATCAGCGGTATCAGAGAAGTTTTCTCTTTATTTTTTTCTTTCTGCATGTCCCTAAAGAGGTCAGGGTACAAGGAGTTGGAACTCGAAGTAGTTGAGCCCTTGCAATACCATCCCCACCGATCACGATGACCTCTTATGGAGGAATAAAAGAGAGACGATGGAGCATGAGATCCTTTTAAATTGTTTCTTAAGGAACCCCTCATGTGACAAATGAATGAGATGATGGATAAATTTGCACAGATCCTTCGACGACTGCAAACATGAAACACATCTTCATGAAGTGACCCATTTTGAGGTCCCACCCCCTTCAAGGTACAAGTGAATTTTTATATCCCCTTATTTGAAGGCCATATAGATGTGGATGCTATAGATAAATGGTTGAATCTGCTAGATGGGTATTTTTCGGTCCATAATTTTTCCAATAGAGAAAAGATTACCTTTGCACTCCTTAAGGTTGTCCCCCATGTCAAGGATTGGTGGGATAATTATTGTGAGAAAAAGGCCACTGAGGAATATTCAATATTTTCTAGTCACACCCACTTGGGATTATTTCGGGGATAATATTAAGGAACAATACTACCCAGTTGGAAGCTACGATGATCAATATACAAAATGGACCACACGGTGACAGGAAAGGGACTAGACAGTACCAGAGTTCACAAATATCTTCCATACCTTGTGCACAAAGTTGGGTATCAAATACACTGAATGACATATGGTGCTCAAGTAACATGGATGTCTGCATAGATACATCCAAACATAAATGGATTTTCTGGACATCTCATCATTGGGCTTGGCTTATCGATATGTTGTCAAAATCGAGGAAAAATTTAAACAGAAGAAGCAGGAGTTTGGATCTGCAAATTCCTCACAGTAGAAGTAGATCAATTGCAACACCAGACCAAAGAAAAAAGGACAAAGAAAATATGGACCCCCTCAGGACAACCAGTATAAGTTGCAAATAAAGAAGGGTATTTAGACGACGAATAAAGACACTAGGAAGTGGTATGAATTCCATAAAATCCCCTGGCATAACACCATTGAATGTCACTCGAAGAAGTTGTTGGTGGTCGAGTTGAAAGCCTTAGATTTAGAGAAATGTTCTAACTATGAATCATATCCAAGCAAGGGGAAGCATATCATTGATGCAGAACCTAGTGCCATTGTCGCTACCACCAAGGTCCAATCAAGTGAACTAGAAGAACAGGAGGAAGATGAATTCCTTTTTCACTCACATATGTGGGTGAAGGGTGCTTTGCTGCATTTCATTGTCGATAGAGAAATTCAAAACACCCTGATATTAGTAGAGGTATTCAAGTGGTTGAACCTCCTGATGACACCACACCAGGGATAATTTTAAGGATGGAAAATTATATTAAAGTGTAGAAAACTGGGCTAATCTTACTAGTCCTTAATATGCAAAATGTAAAATGTTTGGTGATAGTTTTGTAAAAATATTCAAATTTCTAAGGATTTTATATAATTTCTATAAAATTTTGGCGTTTTTTAAGGTAAAATAATTTTATTCTATGGAATTTGTGCGAATCATTCGAAGAAAAAATGGAATTTGGCGAATATGTTTTTGGGAAAACCATGGAAAATTAGCCCATCAATGAAATTTAGCCCCTAAAATCATCTATGCACCATACCTGCAAGCCTACACCATTGGTTGGCTCCTCCAAGGAAGAGATCTATGTGTCATCCAACAATGTTGTTTATCCTACGACATCAAGCCCTTCAAGGATGAGGTATTGTGTGATATTCCCCCCCTTAAAGTTTGCGATGTTATTTTAGGAAAACCATACTTGTGGAAATGACATGTTGTATATGAGTATAGACCTCACAATGTTATTATTACTTTTGGTAGAAAATTGTACAGGATACTAGATGTAGTCCTGCCTATCAACATCTCTTTGGTCTATACTAAGCAATGCAGAAAGGTCATTTCGCTGACTAGGAATTTTTTCTTCTTCATGATTCTCTCTCAAAGTTATCAGAAGGTTGCATCCACATCCATGGTCTCTCTCTGATGGAAAATGAGGAAATCATGCGATAGATTCAAGATCTACTTCAAAAGGGGCACATCTAACCTAACTCCTTACCCTGTGGGAGCCCAATTGTACTTGTGTAGAAAAAATACCAGACTTGGGGACTCTTCATTGATTACATGCCCCTAAAAAAAATCATAGTCCAGAACTGGTACCCAATTCCCTAAATTGACGACCTTTTTTACCATATTAAAGGAGCCAATTTTTCAGTAAGACTGACCTGAAGTTTGGCTACCACCAGGTCCCAATAGAACAAACTGATGTATGGAAGACTACTTTCAATTCCAAAGAAGGTATTTTTAAATGGCTAGTCATGCCCTTTGGTTTGACAAATTCTCCAGCAACTTTCATGATATTGATGGACGATATATTTCGGCCTTTCACTAATTCTTTTGTGGTGGTATATATGAATGATGTTCTCATCTTCAACAAGAATTGGGTAGAAAAATTGCAACATATTCAGTAGGTCCTTCACACTGTGCGACAACATAACCTATATGATAACTTGGAAAAATTCTCCTTCGGAATGAACATGGTCCAATACCTAGGCTACATTGTTGATGAGCATGGTGTGCATGTGGATCCATCCAAGATCTAATTCATTCGTGAATGGACATCCACAACCACACTAACCGATCTTTGAAGTTTCTTAAGACTTCCCAACTTCTATCCTTGGTTTGTTTTGGGATTCTCCCATATTGCATGGGCGCTCAGCCAAGTGACCAAGGGTGGTGGAAAGGAAAAGTTTGTGTGGGGGAAGTCAGAATATCAAACATTCGATGATCTAAAAAATCATTTGTGCTCAGCTCCAGTAATCTCCTTACTTGATCTGCAATAAACTTTTGATATTGATACCAATGCCTCATACTATGTCATGGGCATAGTTCTCACTCAACACGGTCATTCAATGGCATATGATAGTGATACACTATCATATGTCGTCCATAAGTACCCCACCTATGACAAATAAATGAATTCCATTGTACAATAATGTCAACAATGAAAGCACTACATTCTTGGGAAGGAGACAATCATTCACACTAATCACAAGCCTCTGTAGTTCATGTAGACACACCGAAAATTATAGAACGAACACCATAAAAAATGGTCCACATACTTGCAGTAGTTCCATCTCAGCAGCAAATATAAGACATGGAGCACCAATTGTGTCGTTGATTGCCTCATTCGACCTCCAATTGCAACCTTAATCATGGTTGTCCACTCCTATGGCCATGAGGAATATGAGTGGCCCCAACTCTATAAGAGGGATCCTGACTTTACTACCACTTACCAGATGTTGGGCACGAGTGCAAACGTCACTCACTTTCATCTTGAGGACAAATTATTATGCTATCTGGGCCACATATGTATTCCTTCAAATGAGCATGAAAATATGATTTGGGAATCTCACTATAGTCAGATGGCATGAATTTTTGGCATGGAAATGACTATGGCATTACTACAAAAGAATTTCTATTGGCCGAAACTGTGCTAGGAAATCAACAAGTATATTAGGTCCTACATTACCTATGACATTGCCAAACCAACCACTAAGAAGAAAGGCATGTACACCACTTTGCCTACTCTTGACAGTCCATGGGAATCCATCTCGATGGATTACATTCCAAGTCTTCCTTCAAACAAGTAGGAAAATGAATTTTGTTTTGTGGTGTTTGATCGATTTTCTAATATGGCCATCCTAACAACGTGAAAGAAGAATATCATAGTCGAGGTCATTGCCAATATCTTCTTCAAATGGGTGTGGGTACACTTTGGGATACCACAAACCATAGTATCATATTGGGACAACAATTTCCTAATCACATTTTTTTCCAGCCTCTAGTCACTATTGGCACCAAGATCACCAAATCCACCACCTTCCCACCCCAAACTCATGGCCAGACATAGGTCACCAATAGAATTATCATTCGTATATTACACATGAACAACTCCAAACATCTGTACACATGGGATGAGATTCTTCCCTATGGTCAACACACCTACAACAGAGCCCTTCATAGCTCGATCGACCACAGTATCTTTCAGGTGGGGTTGGGATTTCAACCATTGGGTTCCATTGATGTCACGTTACCCCTTGCATCCACATAGGATGAATCATCCATGCTCAATATGAGGCTGAAAAAGCCACCAATTTTATTGAAAGGATTTATCACATCCAACAATAGGTTCATGATATTTTACATAAAGCCAATGCTAAGTACAAACAATGCCATGATCAACACCAAGTGTCGCACAAGTTTTAGGTGGGAGACAAGGTCTGGTTGCATTTGTAGAAAGAGTGCCTTACATGACCCCATCAAAATCTTCATCCACTTCACTATGGACCTTACACCATCAACAAGGTTGTGTATGACAATGATTTTGAGCTAAGTGGTCCCCCCTTCCTTGGCCTACACCCAATGTTCAATGTGGGCAACCTTCGACCATACTTCCCACCATTATTGGACACATCAGAGATCACAGAGAAGTTGAAACCGATAGAGCTCAACCCTTACTGCATGAAACATACCTCCATTGATCAAATCAAGTACAATCATATTAAGGGAACTCACCAATAGAGGATCCAACTTTATCGGGTTTTCAAAGCAGGGTGACTCCTGCACCAAGGTAAGTGTCTCACCCATGACCAAGTTCAACAGAAGTTTCCCCATATGATAGGGGTGCTCAATGAAATGTAGAACATTTCTTAATAAGGGGGAGGATTTATCCAAGTGGATATTGGTGGCCACCCACCTATTCCACCAGCTTAAAGAACATTTTCCATTTTGGCAGTTTTTTTATAGTTTTTCAAGTCCCAAACTTTTGGGGTCGTTTTGAGGCCCTAAATGATGTTTTTTGGGCTCAAAAACGCATAACATGTAAATAGAAGAAGATTATAGGATAAATGTAATATGTACTCCTCGGTTATACCTTTTCAATGGAGGATTGAGTGTCCCAAATGAATATCATATGAAAACGTTACGTCGTCGGGAAGTTGACGTATCAACTACCCCCATCAGGGCCCACAAACCTTTTGGTATTTCATATCCCGGGGTTAGGGTTAGGGTTTTCTCATTTATGTTTTATGTTAAAAATTCCTTTGGACCCTCATTATAATCATCTTCTTATGAATGAGCGTAGTTGTCACATCTCTTCTTAGAGATAAGCTACCACCATTCTAGTAAGTTTGTTTCAGTTTGCATTTTTACAATTTGAGTAGGTCTTGTTTATTAATATAATTCAAGTTTTACTATATCAATGTGTGTTTATTTATATATATATTTGTATTTCATTTATTTTTATTTATAAATCCATATCATAAGTGTAACACCAAATTGTTCCATTTGTTTTTCTTCATCGGTTATATCAACTACATCCCATAATTTATCACAAATGAACCAATGTCATTAGGGATCTTCATCACCTTCATAGATGGGGATATTATTGAGGCCCATTGTCATTTTATTGAAGTTTTTAGAGATTGGAGCTATTGCAATACTTTGGTTCTAGGTTGACTAGGAAGTTTATTTGGTCTTACTTCTCAGAGTTGAACTCTAAATACTTGACTCAACCAATACAATCTATCACTGCTCTTCAAGAGGAGTGTATTTGATTTATAATTGTGTTTTTTCTTTTCTTGGGGTTAATCATTTGTTTGACAACCTTTGTCTATATATTTTATGAATCCTCCACTTTGAGATTGTGTTGATTCATTTTCACTATCTGTTGATTTCGAATATTCAAGTAGTAGATTCGGGAGGGGGGCACAGTCTGTGAGATCTTTTATATGGAGGAGTATGTCCTCTAGTAAATTTTAGATGTTTTCTCCTTCTTTAATTATAAGTGTGTCTCTGATTTGACCGTCGCTATCAGTTTGGAACCACACCTTTGGGGACTAAGTGTCCACATGAAGTCTTTGATGGAGGAAGTATGCAATGTGTGGGATAGGAATTCTTTTGGGAAAAAGTCAAATCGTGGGTCCTGAATCATCGATCTCCATACTATCAACTTGGTCAAATGCTTGTTTGGTGCCACTGATTTCCATACTCATTTGCAATATTTTACTCCTCCTATGAGCCATCAGGGTGCTATCGAGGGATACTCCAACGATATTCCATGTATGGGTAGGCTTTGTATCTGAAATTATAGGATCCCTTTCTTTTCATAACTCTTCTCGCCTCTTTTTTTTCTTCTCCCACTCCAATTTTTGAATATTTGTTGAAGGTTTGTGGGTCTACATTCAACGTGAATACTTCTCACTTGATTTGGTTATCTTCCTTCCGACTTCATACATTTTTGAATTAGGTGTGCTTGAATCAACTTATATCATCTCACAGGTTTTCAAAACCCCCATTGTTGGCTTGAATTACTCACGATCAATGGTGTTACTCTTTCTGGATGATTTCATTTATTCAAAAAATAATCACAATCTTCTCTTGTATCATTATAGTTTGTTTCCATAAATTCTTCCCACTTTTCTTATTTTTCTTACCAATTGGAATTTGGAGGAGGATTGGCCAAGAGGGGTTGGTATTCAATGATATCTCTGAATCCCTTTTCTAACAAGAACATATGAAGCAAGGATGGGACGATGCATAGGAAATATTCATGCAATTCAGTATAGAATTTGTTTTTGATAGTTTTGACCGACTCGTTTTCTTCAATCGCGTGTTCTTCAATGTAATCACTAACAATTGTCTCAAATGACTCATTCAAATTTTTTCTTCCACCATTTATTATTTTTTGAATCAATTTTTCATTCGGAGTGAGTTTTCACATTGGGTGTTTTATTGAGGTATTGAAACAATGCTTTTGGAATCGCTTCCAAGAATCATTTGTGTGTTTTAGAGAATAACTGTGTATGTGCTTCTACGAGAAATAATCGATTACACCTTGCATATATTTTAATACAATTATTAGTTTTTCACTACTACCATTCATGTATTTATTCTAAATTTAACATCTATGTTTATTTGACTTTATTCGTGCCCGAGTTCAGAACTACCGAAAACGTAACCAATGTTGTAGTCTGAGGGAAAGCATGAGAAGTTATTGGTATATCCTTAAACAAAGAAAAATATATTATGGAATAAAATACAAGTACACATAAAGACATAATAAAGCATACACAAGAGGTGGGAGAACCATCAATTCATTTTATTAGATAGATAAAAAAACCTTTATCTCTCCATTACATAACCATGTGTGTGTGTGTTCTACAATTATCAGTTGGTTACACTTCTTAAATACTTGGTCGGTCGACTCTAACTGTCTGTTCGATTGACTTCCCTAACTTACTTCTATAGTCGACTTGGATATTCAATTGACAAGTCTAGTCGACAGAGATGACTAGCCCCTATAATAGACACAATGAACCACAAGTACATATGGCCTTTAGGTTGATTCAATATATGTGGACCCATAATGGAATTGGGTTATGTATGATTGCCATGTACATGGAATTTCTTATTATTTATTCATGATCATTGAAAAATTATATTTTATACATTGTCTATAGATGTGTACAAAGACAAGGAAACATTTTCCAAATAATACTACAAATGGGAAAAGGGTTGTATGATGAGATGTGACATGTATACCATCAGGGAGAGGAGTTCTAGGTTGCTTATCACTATCTATTATCCTCCTTTCCATGTGATGGGTTCAAAAACATATGTTTTAATTTATTTTTTTGGAGGTTGCATTTTTTTGTAAGGGTAGGTTGCAAATTCGATCACTTACAAGGTATTTCTAAGCAGAACCCAATAAGGTGTCAATCCTTATTCTTCAATGACCAGTGGTGAATGAGTTGTATTAATTTCAATACAAATTAAGTATTTCATGCGATTCTCCTGATCTAACAATTATACGCCACTATTAAATATAGAATCGCTTCTACTATTATTCTTGCGGAAAATTAAACCACGATCACAACCACAATCACAAAGTGAAATATCAAGAACACATAACATAGAAGTTTTACCAGGAAAGCGTAAAGCTAAAAACCCCACTATCATATATTATGTATATCATGAATCATGAAACAATCTCATACAAAACTCTAATCCAATATCTCTTAGTACAATACAATCGTTTCACACTGTCATACACAAATCAGCAAATACATGTGCCAATTCTCCGTGTCCAGATAGCCTGCCTCCTCTGCACAATCTCTGCAATTCGGAATTCTCACAATTGAAATTATGAATTGCCTAGTTTGCACATGCTGATAAGCATATTCACTGCATGTGTGATCAAATCACAACTGATAGTCAAACTATCCCTTTCATCTGTTATCTCAAATGGGTCTCCACTGGATCTGACATGCATGTAGTTAACCATGGAGAATCTTCAGTTGCATGTGAGTTCACCAATTAACTGAACTCTCACTAGTGCATGTTTAGTTACAACTAGTACAACTGATCTTAACTCACTTAACTACACTTATAGTTCTGTTAAAAATCCAAATCACTCAGTTATGAATGAAATAATAGATTAATATTTATTGTCCAATTTATTTAAGGGAAAAGTAAATTAGACACATGTTTCTTGTTGACTTTTCAACACTCCCTCTCAACAAGAAAGGGATTATCCTTCACCCCAATCCTGTCTCTATGATATTCAAATTTGCTCCTGGTGAGTGCCTTCGTCAGAATGTCTGCATCCTGATATTTCATAGGAATGTATTGAAGCAACATTATCTTCCACTGCACACAATCTCTGAGATGATGATACCGGATATCTATATACTTAGATCTGTCATGAAACACATGATTAATCAAGAGTTTAATGAAACTCTGATTATCACAATAAATCATTGTCGGATCTAAATGAGAACCAAACAAACCAAGCAAGATCTTCCTCATCCATATAGCCTCACATGCATCTTGACTCGCTTCCATGTATTCTGCTTCCCCTGAACTGAGTGCCACGGATCTATGTTTCATGTTGTACCAAGAAACAATTGTAGATCTGATACTAAGGATCCCCCCTGATGTGCTCTTTTTGTCCGTTGGGTTTCCTGCCCAATCTGCATCTGTGAAGCCATGCAACTTCACCTCATCCATCTGTTTGTACCATAATCCATACTCAAATGTTCCCTTCAGATATCGTAGGACATGCTTACCCACCTTCCAAAAGAGTTTGGTAGGCTTAACCATCGCTTGACTTAGTTGGTTAACCGCGTAGCAAATGCCCAGTCTCGTGTTCACTAAATACATTAGCGAACCTACTAATTGTCGATAGACAGTAGCATCCACTACTTCTCCAGAAGTAGCATCCTCTTTCCTCCAGTTTCCTGGAAGAGGAGTATC
>JZKD02S1085670.1:355796-374977 GCA_000966675.3 Picea glauca | reverse complement strand
TTCCTTGTTTTTCTATAGCGTTGTTTTCTCTTCATCTGATTTTTCTTGTAGAGTAAGATTTTCCTTTTTCGTAGTGCTTCTATGGTCCTTAAGGTCTTTCTATACTTGCACTAAAGCCTGGGTGGCTTGTGTTGTCTCTTCTTGAGCTCGCCGAAGGAAAGCTTCGACTGTATCAACAATATAATGTAGTTGGGTTGGCTCATCACCTAATTCTATTGTTCCTGATGGCAGGGGTGTAGTGGAAACTGCGCAGCTAGACTTTATTTCTTGTTGTACTCCTTGAAGCTCATCCCTGATGCGACTGAACACTTCCTCCTGCTTGGCTTCCTAATTTTCTGCTATCTCTAGTGAAGTATCGTTCAGGGCATCGATTATGAAGTCAAAGTCATCTAGAGTGAGAACAGTCTCAAACTTGGTTCTGGTTTCCTTAGCTTTGTTCCTGGACAAAGGCTTTGGTGGGGTAACCTTCCTTTTATTGGAGGGATCCTCCTCCTCTCTAGGAAGTGTAACTTCACCTTTATTTTTCTCGAATTATGTTCTACTTGGCTCTCCACCATCACCTCCCTACGCAGGTGAGATAGAAGTATTGTTGACATATTGAAATTCTTCATCTTCCTTGGTCTTACTTAGTGCAGGGGTATCATGCACAGGTTATGGACTATCAATGTCATAAATATCCGTGGGGTCTGCTGAGCTGAGGAGGTCTGTCGACCACTCCTTGGTGATTTCTTCCAAGTATTCTTTTGTTAACTTACAATAGGACTGTAACTATTTCTTGTGCTCGTCAACATGCATTGTGATCTATATAAAGTGCCTACCTGCACTGAACTTCATCAGGGGCCAAAACCTATAGAGGGTGTTCAGAGTGATGCGTGGTGTATATTGGATTGCAATCCTCAATTGATTATAGTAGGCGTGGAAGATGACATTGGATTTCTACTTCTTGTTCATATCACTCGAGTACCACAAGGTACTGAACTTCATAGCTAAAGGCTCAAAGGGCTTGATATCCGGAAAGGTCGCACCTTTTGACATCTCCCATGCGATGAAAGATATCAATATGAGAAGCCGGCTAAAGTGGAACTCATATCCTTGGTCCTGCACTCCTCTATAATCAATATTTATCTGGTTCACGAGGTACTGCACCCAATTCATCTATAGTCCTTATACGCACTTCCTGGCGAGGTCAACAACAAAGCCAGTTACTTGGGTGGGTCGGTTCTTCTGAACTAGCTTGTCTGTGATCAGATAATATGCGAGGCGCACTGTGTCACTATGGATATAGGATACCTTGTAACCTCACGTACCCTTCTCTACATCTCCATAAGTTTCTTTGATTCACTGGGCTAATGCTCGGTCTGAGGTCCTTCTAGGGTAAAACTCCTGTGGGTCAGGGCCCTGCATGCTCAGCCCTGTGATCTGATTGATCAAGGGTGGATCCACAGTGATGCGATGGTTCAACCATAAGTAACCTCCGTGGTAGCAGGACAACAACAATTTCACACATGTGTTTACTTCCTGGTGTCGGTTGAAGTGTGGGATCTTCATCACAATGATAAGTGTGGACTGCGTGAGGTTCTGGGTCCATGGTTGTGGGATAATATTCTATTTCTTTCCTTGGTCCTGGTCAAGTGCTTATGCAGGGCCAACATGTTGTAAGATTTCCAGTCTCCAAGCTTGAAGTCACTAAATTTCAGTGTTGTGAGCTTATCCTAGTCGGAACAAACTACGCACACCCCTTTCGGAAGGTGCGTAGTGATCACAACATATTCAAACTCTTGGGGTACACTTTCAAGGTTGATGGCACCACTCAGAGGGGGTAGATAGGCAAGTAGAATGCTTGGAATTGGTGAGGTCATATATGTTCTTAGTACGTTTCTCATTGGATAGATGGGACAGACCGGCATGAGCAGTGGATGGAGAGGCTGTTAGTCCTCTTGTGGATGATGCCTATAATCCTATGGATAACCCTCACTCCAACATGACTCAGTTCTTAGCTCCAGAAGAACTTTTCTTACGTATTCTTCGATAGCAGTAAGCTCGTCGGACATACGTGCTGAGGATAAAATAATTGGGTTCACGACAGTCTTAGACACTACACTAGAGTGAAAAGAAAGAGCATAATGAGCATTGTATGCAATTTCTAGTCTGCGGGCTTCAAATTCTCAGTTGGAAAAAGTGTTCCTCGTTCATGGCGTGACGAGATAAATAGGCAATATTGGTAACGGTTTACTTGCAACGGTTATGAGCCTTATTAAATATTATTTTGTTCATTATGGCGCAGTCAACAGTCTGGTGGCAAACCATAAATGCTTTTCCAGTAGTTTAGAGAAGCAGTCGAATGAATATATCATCTTTCAATGGCTATATTTCTTTGCCATAGCGAAGTGGCATATGTCGATGTTCTGATATCCCGACGAAGCTCCAATTTTGTAAAGTTTCTTTCTGCGAGGTTCCCTCTGGAACCTACTGTAACTTTTCAATATTGAGCTTCTTCTTACGTAGCTTCCTAGCCTTTTTCCCTGTGAGCTTTGTCTTGGTGGCTCTTTTCCCATTTTGATTCTTATTTTCCTTGGGCATAGTCACTTCGCGTTGTTGAGATCCTTTCTAAGGATTCAGGTGTATCACTTCTTCTAGGGTATAAATTTCAACCTTCGGTATGTCTTCTGATGTTTCTGTAGCTTCGATATATGGGTTTCTAGTGTTAGGTAACTTCAATCTATTCTTCTGTTCTTCAATCAACTGTGCAATCTTTCAAGTCATGAAATATTTTAACTCTTGTCTCTTATGTTCTAAGACTTCTTCTTCTTCCTTCTTTCTAGCTTGATCTCTATTAATCCAATATTTTCCTAGTAACATGGTAAACGGGGCGCAGTCTTCAATGAATTTAATAATCTCAAAGTCTTGCTTTGTCGTAGTTCCATTGACTGTCACAGGTATCTGAGCGAGCTTTCCACATAACATCATCAGTTTTCCTCTGAATAGTTTTATTCCTCCTAATGAAGGGATCATAGCAGGCTTCCCTATAGCTTCCCACGTTCTTTCTTGCATAATGTTCACTTGTGTCTCTTCATCAAGGACAGAGTCAATGTCGAAGTCTCCTATTCTTGCTTCAATTCACTCTAATCTCTGATACCCTAACATATCGGTGGTCATTCAGGGTATCTTTCATATGTATCAATACCTTCTCTGATTCTTGTTGGGGTTCTGCCTCTTTTGGATTTTCCTTAGGGTTTTCCTGATTCAGATTCATTTCTTCCAGCCTAGTGATCATTCTAGGGAAATACAATGCCTCATGGTCCATAGCTTTGAAACAAAGACAACTAGATCCTCTGCCAGGGAATTCCTTAGCAATATGTCTAGGTCTTCTGCAACAATAACAGAGGGTTAGTCCTTTATTTCTTTTAAACGATCCCCAACTTCTTCTATATTGCGCACTAGGATCATGATAGCTAATATGCAAAAAAATATTTCTAGGATCCTGCATCCATTTGTTAGTCCAAACATTTTTTCTATGCATAGGTATAACATATCTATCACTATTCTTATTAGATCTACTATATCAAACCTTCTTTCATCTATCAGTGCCCCAGTTTTCAAACTAGGATAAACTCTATTAAACATACCTAGATCCATACCTTAGAAACAAAACTTTTCACTTATCTTACTTCTATAGAGCACAAATCCTCCAGATCTAAAACTTTTAACTACTCTTACCTTTATCAAAGCACTGAGCTTACAAATCTTACCTCTTTTCTACATATCTGACCTCTTTTCTTCAAAAACTTCCACGTTTACTTTTCTTAGAGAACAAAGCATTCAGATCTTGCTTCTTTTCTTTAGATATGGCCTTCTTTCTTTAGCACAGATATTTTTAGATCAAGTGGAATTTTGCGCACTAGGGCATGGATCCACGCACAGAGATTCCATAGTTTCAGGACAATCTTTGCACAAATATTCTTCTTCCTCATTTCCCAGCAATCACAGTTTCAAGTCCCGACAATAGAATCATTTGTTGGGACAGGGGCAGACCCGGGGTTCAATGCTACAACAATGCACCAAAAAAACCCTAACTACCGGCCCTTTCAGCAACACCTGCAAAGAAGATGAAGTCTCACCCGAGGTAGAAGCAAGGGTGGTTGTGAGACTCAAGTGTCTGCAACCTTAGTTGGGACACAAGTCTGTGATTATATCACTTACAAAGAACTTATCATTGATCATTCATCAATATTCAACCCTTATTATACTTCGCAGATAGCACAGAGCATCAAAAAATTCACTTAGATATAAGTTATATTAGTACTTAGCAACAGTAAAATAGATCAAATCCAGTAGATCAGCACTAAGAATCTTCATACATATCAGATCTACTATTCATACACATCTAATGAAGCATAAAGAATAAGTATATCCATATAAATATATCAAATCACTTTACAAAAGCAGGGATAAACACATCAAGTCAAATAACAAAGCATAACTGATCCAAGTGGATATTGGTGGCCACCCACCTTTTCCAACTAGCTCAAAACAGTTTTCTGGCAATTTTGGCAATTTACTATTTTTAGCAGGTTTTAACTTCCGGGGCCATTTTGAGGGCCCAAATGAAGGTTTTTCGAGATAAATGTTCTCAATGATAGATGAAGGCATGATTGATCCCCCAAAATGAATATCCTCGACAATACCTTTCCAACGAGCTATCACACGCCAACAATGGAGATCGTATGCAAAAGTTATGACCCCGAGAAGTTGATGTACTCACTTACCCAAACGGGGCCCGCATGACTTTTGGCGCTTCATCTCCTAGGGTTAGGTTTTCAGATGTCTAGGGTTTTGGGAATTCCTTTTTATTGTAAAAATTCCTTTAGAGCCTCATTGTAACCATCTTCTTGTAACCATCTTATTGTAAAAATTCCTTGCGAGTAGCTGTCACATCTCTTCTCAGAGATAAGATGCCACCGTTCTAGCGAGTCTTTCACTTTGTATTTTTACAGTCTCTGTACATTTATTTCATTAATATAAATTGTTTATTAATGTATATTTGTATTTCTAGTTGCATCTCTGACACATTTCTACTACATTACTGAATATCTACGATATCTCTGTGCATTTATTTATTATATCTCTGCTCTCATTTCCCGTCGAAAATAATCTGGATCAGTGGTATCAGAGCAGGTTTCTCTTGATCGTTTTTTCAGTGCATGTCTCTGACAATGTCTGAGTATATAAAGTTAGGTCTTGAGTTTGTCTCTCTTGAAGAAAATCTCTCTCACACACCCAAGAAACCCTCAATGGCGGAAGAAAAGAAAAACGACAGAGCAGACGATCCTATCAATCTATTGCTTGAGCAAGCTCTCACGCGACAGAGGGACAAAATGATGGAGAATTTTTCCCACATCCTTCAACGCCTGCCGATAGCATCAGGCGCATATTTATCAAGCGACCACTTTGGAGGCACCTCGCCTTTCAAGGTAAAAGTTAATTTTGATATTCCTGTATTTGAAGGACAGATAGATGTAGAAGCCCTAGAAAAATGGTTAACTTTGCTAGATCACCTTCACACTCCTTAAAGCTCTCCCTCATGTCAAACATTGGTGGTAAACTTACTGGGAGAAAAGTTCCACAGAGGATTCTGGAATATATGGGGCCAATCCCACTTGAGATTTTTTTTTGAATGCGATAAAAGAACAATATTACCCTGTTGGCAACTATGAGGACCAGTACATGAGATGGGCCACACAGTGGCAAGAGAGGGGCCAAGTAGTTCCAAAGTTCACCAATACCTTCCATACCTTGTGCACCAAGCTGGGTATCAAAGACTCTGAGTGACATTTGGTTTTGAAATATCGTGGGGCTCTACATAGATACATCCAGACTGAAATGGATTTTATGGGCATCTCATCACTCGGTGCTGCTTATCGATATGTTGTTAAAATTGAGTAGAAATTTAAGCACCAGAACAAACGGGAGTTCGGTTCTGCAAATCCGCAACAACCAAAGTATGATAAAGACAGCCCTAACAAATAGTCTCCTGAAAACCAGTCCAGGACACAGGAAAAGAAGGGTCACAGGAAGACAAAGAAGGAAACTGGAAAATGGTGCGATTTCCATAAAATCCCCTAGCACAACACCGATGAATGTCACTCAAAACAGTCATTGGTGGTCGAGATCAAAGGCAAGGAGGCGAACCCTGATTCAGAATCTGATTATGAAAATACTGGTAATGGACAGATCATTGACACAAACCCCACTGCTATTGTCATGACCACAACAATTCAACCAGAAGAACCAATAAATATGGAAGAGGGCCAACGCCTTTTTCATTCACAGATGTGGGTGAAGGGGACCCCTCTACATTTTATTGTTGATAGCGGAAGCTAGAAGAACCTCATCTCAACAGAGGTTGTCAAACAGTTGGGATTGTCGACAACACCACACTCGCAGCCATACAACATTGGGTGGCTTCACCAAGGACGAGATCTTTGTGTCAGCCAACAGTGTCAATTATCATATGGCATCCAACCCTTCAAGGATGAGGTATTATGTGATGCTTCCCCATTGGATGTCTGTGATGTCCTCTTGGGCCAACCATATATGTGGAGATGCCATGTTGTTTATGAGTCTCGGCCCCATAGTGTCATTGTTACTTTGGGGGGTCATCTCTACAGAATACCAGAGGTATTTCCAACTACTGTTCCACCTAAAAAGTGTTGCAAGGTAGTATCTCATACTGCAAAATTCAGCTTCTTCATAGTCTGTTCAAAAGGGGAACAAGAGGACACTACAACCACTACAGCCTCGCCCCAAGAACCTTCTATCCAACAGAAGCAGGTCGACAAGGTTGCAGAAAAGTGCAAAGATTCCTTCTTCACACTCTCCTCTCATGTATCTCGAATTGTTGAATATCCTCATCCTCAACAAGTTCGTGACAGACTTCCACAAACAGAGCAGCGCGATGTCTCCAACAAGGAAAGCAGCTCACCAAGATGCAGAGTCAGCAAATGCTTTTCCCTCTCCCCTGGGAACTCAACGCAATGGAGACCATTGCTTCCTAAGGAGAGAGGATTGATCCAAGTGGATATCGGTGGCCACCCACCTTTTCCAACTAGCTCAAAATAGTTTTCTAGCAATTTGGCAATTTACTATTTTTAGCAGGTTTTAACTTCCAGGGCCATTTTGAGGGCCCAAATGAAGGTTTTTCGAGGTCAAGGTTCTCAATTATCCCTTAAGGTATCATTGAGCCCCCAAAATGAATCTCCTCGACAATACCTTTCCAATGATCTATCACACACCTAAAACGAATATCGTATGCAAAAGTTACGACCCCGAGAAGTTGATGTACTCACTTACCCAAATGGGGCCCGCATGACTTTTGGCGCTTCATCTCCTAGGGTTATGTTTTCGGATGTATAGGATTTTGGGAATTCCTATTTATTGTAAAAATGCCTTTAGAGCCTCATTGTAACCATCTTCTTGCAAATGTGAGTAACCGTCACATCTCTCTCAGAGATAAGCTGCCACCGTTCTAGCGAGTCTTTCACTCTGTATTTTTACAGTCTCTGTACATTTCTTTCATTTATAGAAATTGTGTATTACTATATATATGTACTTATGGCTGCATATTTGACACATTTCTGCTACATTATTGAATATCTGCGATATCTCTGTGCATTTATTTATTATATCTCTGCTCTCATTTCATGCCGAAAATAATCCGGATCAATAACACACAGATTTACGTGGTTCACCCCCACTTTGGGGCTATGTCCACCAACTCTTATTCTTTATTAGTGTCTTCAATCGTTTACAAGAATGGAGCCACCAAAACCTACTGCACATAGGATAGAATATCTGCGCAGCTTGCTATATCCTTCTTCCTTGCCTTACAACACAAATCCTTCTATATCTCCACATAGGGACTTGCACTAAGCTCTGCAAGCCTATAGAATGCACAACACCTCGATCACATAGATCCCACTTGGCACATAGCCTATATCAAATAGATACGATATTCCTCTCCATTACCCCTCTATTTATACATACAAAATGGGCCTAAGCGTGTGTAAACCCACAGCCGACATCCCTTTCCCATTACATATTCCTAAAACCCAAAAAGGGGCCCAAAAGTGGGCCAAGATTCTGTAACCTCTGCTTCATCTGGTGCTCCATCTTTGAAAGGTTTTCAAAGTCCCAAAAATGGTCAAATATGACCAAGTGTTCCCAAAACTTGGTCAAGGGACAATAGTGAGATTTCTGGCGAGGGAAACAAAGAGAAGAGGGAATGAAAATAGGATAGATCCAACGCAACCAAGCATGATAAAACCTCCCAAATCTAGACTCATCCATGGTTAATGCTAAGTGTGTGGACTTGCAGTGAGAATGAGTAGTAGTAATGGTTTTGGATGACACCATTACTGCACTGGATGGATACAACATCATAACACGATGCAAAGGAATGAACCTTGAACTAAATTATTGTTGGTATAAATGCTTGGCGATCATGCTAATCGATGGGCGATGTGTTTTCCTTCATCTGGTTCTTCTTGCTTACGATATTTCCAAGTGGATGGGATGGGTGGGACGATTCCCAATCAAGTACTCTCCTCCCTAACACTCGATCCTGGTAGGTTATGTCTAGATATTAATGTAGGGTACTTGAAGATTTTTATAAGTTATTTCTATATCTTGGTACTAAATAATTGAAGGATCCAAGGTAACTTGATCTCACCCTTGGTATTGAATTTGAATTGGTTTGTGTACTTTCATATATGAATACAAGTACCATTTGACATACATATTTTATTTTATCATGGGAAATGTAATAAATTGCATGTGGTTTGATTTCTCATATATACTTATGGACATATTTGGTAAAAAGGGAAATATCATTTATTTTATAATTGAAAATATAAATGCATATAGAAAGGGGTGAATTAATGGAAAGTAAAGAAATTGTATTTAAATAGAAAGTAGTAATTTCATGTGAAACCACTTAATGAGGAAAGAGAAAAGAGATCTAGGGAACATATAAGAGTAAAAATAGGAGAAGAGGTTTGGGTGCGATAAATATCTCTATTTTTCATTTTAAATAAAGAATTAATTGTGCATGGAGTGACACATGGGTGGGATAATAATATGGTTTTAGTAATTAACATAAGTAATATTTTGAACGAGATGGAAAAATGGCATGAGCCTCAAAGGATATATATAAGAAACGAGGATTGAGATTGAGATCTCACCTTTTTGCACCCTAATGCTAGATGGATGTCATAATGATAATTTTTTCTTTGTTCGTTGGTGTTGAATTTTGTCTCAAGATTGTGTATGTAATTGGGAGGCCAGGACCTCATATTCTCTAGAGGATCCACACAATTTGAGTGTTATTTTTTGTACTCTTCTCATACAACCCATTATGGCTTAGGGGTCCCTTGAGAAGAAGAGTGTCCATTTGGGAGTTTGTAAGGTGGTAAATCGGTAAGGAAATTATATATTTGGAAAAGAAGAATTTGAGCTAATGAATGGAGAAATCTTGGAACTAAAGAATCATCAATGGAGGATTCTCTACAACCTTCTATAAATAGGTATATCAATATGAAATTTGTAAAGCTATTTTCATTTCTTTGGAAAATTGGAAATTGGTATTTAGGGTTTGAAATTTCTAAAAATTTACAATGGAATTAGAAATCGTTTTAAGAGTTGACTTATCTTATTAGAACCCTTAGAATAATATTCAGTACTAGCCTAACTCTTGTACAAAATACCATGGTGAATGATTGCCTAAGAAAAGTTTGGAAAGAAAATTGTGAATTATGTTTTTGCACATATAGAGGTGATCATGCCCTATAGAACATATGGATGTGTTGAACCTCTAGTTATCCATACAAAACCCATGGATGCATTCATCTAGTATCTAGTTTCCCTCAAGAAGGCGATGATCAGATCTTATAGGTGCATAATTGAGTTTTTCAATGAAAATGTCTTCAATTTTCCTCATCGTTTTCTTCTACTTCAAGAGGGAATAATGGGATATTATTTAGAGTGTTAGTAGAATTATATAAACTATGTTTAAGAAATATTTTGATGGATTGAATTGTTTGTAATCGAGTTTTATAGATTTCATCTTGATTCCCAACTAGAAGGATAATTACTTTACAATGTTGAAACTTGATCTTTCTGAACTATAACACTTATAATCAAAACATTGAATTAATGGTAATCCTACTCAATACGAGATAAGAAAAGAAGAATTGTTTTGTTTGTATGCATGTATAAATAGCATTGGAATATGATTTTGTATGCATGAAGGATTTGCATGAAGTGTTTTCTTGATTGATCATTATTAACTCTATTGTATAGCTATTGCTATTGAGTATTTCAAGATGAATGACCACCATAGTAGATAAGGTCATGATGAGATAAAAGAGATTTGTTTTAGTTTTTATATTTCTTATAATTTCAGAATTTGTTTTGTATTGTAAGGTACCAAATAGAAATATTAAGAGCAAGAGAAAAAATGTTATCCAGATATATTGTAGAAAGAAACAGAATATTGAACACAATGACCATATAGGCCAAAATAAGATACCTTTATTAATTTGGAAGCATTTTTTGGTTGCCTCTTCGAGGGGGAAACCTCCAATATAAATGAGATCAAATTGAAAATGATTACACAAGACATGTTCTACCTCTATATATACTATTTCTATCTTTTTAAGAACATTCTAGAGAAGGAACTTTCTAATAGGCAGAACCTTCTAGTAATCCTTCTTACAATAATTGTGTGCACACTAATACATAGGATTTATTTACTAATGATGGCATTTATTACATATCAATAAATAACATTCTATCTACTTTAGGGGTTAGGGAGTTTAGGACCCTAACATCACCCCCCCAAAGAACAACATTTTCCTTAAGAATTGAGATGTAGGAATTGTTGCATAATGATGGTTATCTCCCACATGGCATCATCGAGATATGTATCCTTAAACTATATTAAAACTTCATGAATTGTGTGTTGGAATAGACAACACCTGCGTTGGTTAAGGATAGATTTTGGCCGCAACCAAATGGAACCTTCTTCATCCAATTGAAGTAGACTATCTTGAACATGGAGCTTGGATCCAATGACTCATTTTTAAGGAGACATGAAAAACTAAATGGATCTTGGAGTAGCTTGTGTTAGGTTCCTATAATATAGTCTTTTGTTCTCCAGTTATCTATTTGGGAATTTAGGATTATGTAATGGGTATGGGATGTTGGCCCATGGGTTTACCCATGTTTAGGCCTATTTTGTAATGTATAAATAAGTAGCTATATGATGGGATAAAGAGACCAAAAGAGACATAGTAGGCCATTGTGCTAAGTGCTAGAGTTGGATCTATGTGATCAAGAGTTGTAAGTGCTTTGTGCATACTGTGTGAGGATTGCAAGGCTAGTGCAAGTAACTGTAAGAGACGATGTGAAGGATTGGTGCTGTATCCTAGCTAGAAAAAGGAGGATCTGGCGGAGTGCACACAGATCTCCTGTCTTCTACGGAGTAGAAATTAGATGCTATGTGCATGTAAGAAGCTTGAACAAATATAATAGAGAAGAGAAGAGTTGGTGGAAGTATCCCCAGGGTGGGGGTGAACCACATACATGCTGTGTTGCTATGCTTTGTGTGATGTATTGATATGTTTATGTGTTTACTTGCTTAGTGCTTTAATATAGATGAATGGTAGATAGATATGTTGATTCTTAGTTCTTAATAATATGGATGGATGTTAGATCTGACTTATGTACGTATGCTTAGTGCTTAATAATATGGATGGATGTTAGATCTGACTTATGTACGTATGCTTAGTGCTTAAGTACCTTATATCTAAATGAATACTATGATACTCTGTAATTAGGGTTTAACTACACTGTAACTAAGACTGGATATTGATGAATGTTAATTGTTGAGTTCTCTGTTAAGTTTTAGAATCACAGATCTATGTCCCAACTAAGGTTGCAGACATATTAGTCATGTAACCATCCCTGCCTCTACCTTGGGTGAGACTTCATCTTCTTCGCAGGTGTTGCCGAAAGGGTCGGTAGTTAGGGTGGTTTTGGTGCATTGTTGTAGCATTGAACCCTGGGTCTGCCCCTGTGCCAACAAATGGCTCCATTGATGGGACATGAAACTGTGATTGCTGGGAACTGAGGAAAAAGAAGCTTTGTGTGAAGATCTGACCTGAAATTGTGAAAGCTCTGTGCATAGATCTATCACTCTAGTGCGCAATATTATACTTGATCTTTGAAGCTCTGTGCTAAGAAAAGAAGTTTGATTTGAAGAAAAGGGGTAAGATCGGAACGCTTTGTTCTCTGATGAGAGGTAAGAATAGTGAAAAATTTTAAAACTAGAAGCTTTGTTCTCTATTAAAGATAAGATTAGTGGAAATTTTTGTTTCTAAAGCATGGATCTAGGTATGTTTGGTAAGATTTGTCCTAGCTTGAAAACTAGGGCACTGACAGAAGAAAGAAGATTTGATATGAGTAGATCTGATAAGAATAGTGAAAGATACGTTATACCTATGCATAGAGAGAATGTTTTGACTAACAAATGGATGTAGGATCCTATAAATAAAAAATTGCAGGTTAGCTACCATGATCCTAGTGCACAGTACAGGAGAGGCTAGGGATAATTTAAGATAAAGAGAGGATTAAACCTTTGTTACAGTTGCAGAATACTGAGACATCTCTCTAAGGAATGCCCTGGTAGAAGAACTAGTTGCCTCTATTGCAAAGCTATGGACCATGAAGTATTGGATTTCCCTAGAATGATTGTTAAGGTTGAATGGATGAATATGAGACAAGAAGACCACGAGAAAGGTCAAGCAACTGAAACCATGACAGAACCCCAGAAAGAATCAGAAAAAATATTGCTATAGATGAAAGAAAACCTAAATGACCACCGACATATCAACTTATCAAATATCTTCAATGAAAAAGAGTGCATTGAAACAAGAATAGGAAACTTCAACATTGACTATTTTCTGGATGAGGAAACACATGTGAATATCATGACGGGAAGAAATTGGGAACTTTTAGGGCAACCTGCTATGATTCCTTCATTGGGAGGAATAGGATTATTCAAAGGAAAGTTGATAACCCTATGTGGAAGACTTACCCAAATATCTATGAGTGATCATGGAACTTCGACAGAGGAAGAATTTGAAGTTGTTAAATTTATTGAGAACAACGCTCCATTTGTTATGTTACTAGGAAAACCTTGGATTGAAGGAGATCAGGCCAGAAGGAAAGAAGAAGAAGTCCTAGAACAAAATAATCAAGAGTTGAAAGATTTCATGACTAGGAGTATCGCACACTTTATTGAAGAACAGGAGAATTGAGAAAATCTATTTAAAACCAGTGACTTGGATGTCGAAGTAGGAAGAACACTAGAATACCTACAGAAGATTGAAGTACCTATTCCAGATACAGATGAAGTATTACCCCTGATTTGTAGGAAAGAATCTCACCAGTGTGAAGTTACTCTACCGAAAGAAGATAAGAATCAGAATGGAAAAAGGAATTCTGAGACAAAGCTCACTGGAAAGAAGGCTAGAATACTAAGTAAGAAGAGAGCTAAGATCGAAAAGTTACAGAAGGTTCCCGAGGGAACTTTGCAGAAGGAAAATTTGCAAAATTGGAACTTCGTTGGGATATCAGAACTGCGTCACATGGCACTTCGCCATGGCGAAGAAATATAACCATTGGAAACATTATAACCGTTATACCGACGACCCGAATGGGTAGAAAGGCATTTATGGTCAGAAAGTTCACCACCAGACCGTTGGGACCATGCCATAATGGACATAACTACGTTAATGAATTCTTCTCAACCGTTGCAAGAGATTCATTGCCAAGTTATCTATTTATCCTATTGCGCCACGCAACGAGAACACTTTTTCCAACCATGACTATCTAAGCCCACAGAATAGTTGATTTCACATAGTGATCATCATGTTATTTCCATCTATCCCATTGCATTGAGTAGTTACTCTTCGAACCCTAGATATCCAACCACGAGCGTGTATGTCCAAAGAACTTAGCACACTCTAAGAGTCTGTGAAGGAAGTACTCATCGACCTCGTGAATGAGAGAGTCATGTTTGAAAGAGTGATGTATGTGGGTGTACAAGAATCATCGACGAGAGGAGTGCAAGCCTCTCCTTTGACTGCTCACGGAGCTGAACCATCCCGACCATCAGCAGAAAATCAAACCAAACATAGAGATGACCTAGCTAATGCGAAGTTGATCCCGACCATATTGCCCGAATTCATCCTGCCTCTGGACGGCGTGGTGAGTTGAGATAGTGTGCTAAGATATTTTGAGTACTCCATGGTTACTACGTACCTCCTGAAGGGGATACGCACAGTTCGAGCGTAGCAAGACAAGATCACAGCGTTGAATTTCAGTGACTTCAACCTCAGAGATTACAAGAACTAAAGTATGCTCGCTCCATATAAATACCTGACCAATATGAAGGGGAAGAACTCAAAGATAATCCCCCAACCGTGGATGATGAACCTCGTGCAGTCCACCTTGTTAAACGTAATGAAAATCCCACACTTTGGAAGGCACCAGGAAGTCAACGCCTCTGTCAAGCTATTAATTTCATGTTACCATGGCGGCTACTTATGGATAGATCGTCATATTATAGTCGATATGACGTTGATCCATTGGATCACAGGATTAAGTATGCAAGGACCCAACCCGCAGGAGTTCTATCCAGGAAAATCCATAGATCGTGCACTAGCACAGAAGATCAAGGATACATACGACGATGTTGAAAAGGGGATGCGAGGCTACAAGGTAGCCTCCATCCAGAATGGCGCAGTGCACCTAGCCTGCTAGTTAATAGCCAGAAAGTTAGTAAGGAAGAATAGACCTATGTAGGTCACGGGCTTTATCGTTGACCTCGCAGGGAAGTCTGTGGAAGGCCTACAGATGAATTGGGTGAAGTACCTAGTTAATCAGCTGGAAATAGACTGCCTCGAGGCATAGAATTAGGGCTACGAGTTTCACTTTAACTGGCTCCTGATCCTCGTCACCTTTTTTGCCTAGGATATGACGAAAGGTGTGACCTTCCCAGATATTGAACCGTTCGAGCCGGTTGTTGCGAAGTTCACCACATGCTAGTACTCAAGTGATATGAACAAATAGTGGCAGTCGAACGTTGTTTTTCACACATATTACCTTCAGCTGAAGAGATCCATCGAAGTTGAACCTTGCATGACTCCGAACACCCTACAAAGGTTATGAACCCTGATGAAGTTCTATGCAGATCAACACTTCATCTACATTACAGTGTGAGTCGATGAACATAAGGAGCAGCTTCAGTCATAGTACAAAATCATGAAAGAGGACTTGGAGGAGATCACTAAGGACTAGTCCTCCGACCTCCTTAACCCTACTGACCCTACATAAATGTCTAACCCTGAACTAGATAGCCTGGAGGCCACCCACAAAGAGAAGAACATACCCAGCACCAACAGAATGAAGAAGACCGAAGAGGTCCAAGAGTTAAGTAGCACCTCAGGAAAGACTTCTTCAGTATCACCTGACCGAGGGGATGATGACGAAGTATAAGAAATAAATGGCAAAGGAGATGAATAGAAGCGAGGTGAAGTAACACCGCCCAGAGACAAGTTTGATCCCCTGAGGAAGAGGAAGGTTTATCCCCCGAAAGATTCTTCCTGGAAGAAATTGAAAGCCACCATGACCAATATGAATACTGTGCTCACTACTAATGATTTTGACTTCATCATAGAAGCCCTAAACGACACTTCACTGGAAATCATGGAGAAACAAGAAGCTAAACAGGAGGAAATGTATGACAGAATTAAGGTCAAATTATGAGGGGTACATCAGGCCCTTCAGTCCAGCCGCGCAGTGTCCACTGCACCCCTACCATCAGGAGAAGCAGAGTTGGGAGATGAGCCAGCCCAACTTTGTTGACTAGCTGATGCGGTCGAAGCTCACCTTTGTCGTGAAGAAAAAGAAACATAACAAGCTACCCAGGCCTTGAATAAAGTGCAAGGTGTAATCGTAGAACAACACAGAGTTGCAGAACATGAGAAGTCTTCTCTCCATGCAAAGTTTGAAGAAGAGAAAGCCCAAATGCAACAAGAAAAATAACAATTGCTCACAGAGAAACTCGAAGTGAAAGAAGTAGTCAAAAAATTCCTCCACTCTATGACAGGATTAGAACCACAGGCAGAAGACCGAGTCACGCACCAAGTAGAGAAGCTCACAGAAGCTATCCAGAAGATACAACAACTCATAGCAAACTTAGAGCTCCGCACCGCACCTGACACCCCACAGGATGTAAGGGATCAAAGAGAAGAAATTGCTCAAAGCACAGTTGAAAGAATAAAATCCCTTACCATGGAATGCAAGAAACTGAGTGATCGCAATGCCCAGGTGTATGAGCAACTTATTGAGAATCCAGAATTGAAGACACTGGACTCACATCTACAGGAAGTGAAGTAGAAAGTAGAGACAATATAGGCGCAGTTGAAACCTCTGGCAGTTGTGGAAAGAATGAAATGATCCCAAGAGAAGCGCACTTCCCAGCAGCAAGTCAACACTATTCAGAGCAGAGTTATGCATGTAAATTAGAGGCTCCAACTTGTACAAGATGAGACTTACCAACTGTTCACAGAGATCAAAGGTCGAGGAGAGGAACTGGAGCAATTCATCACTACAACTGAACAATGCCTAGAGGGACCTATCAACGAAATAGTCATACAAGAGTTCACTGAACAGGAGGTCGTGGAATAGTAAGAAGTCGAAGAAGCTCGAGCTAAGATTGAGGCTTTTGAAGTAGAACTAATCAGATCAGAGAGACTTGGGACAAGTCATAGGTGAGTGTTGGGGGTATTTTGGCCCTTCACCAAGTTTTGAGGATTCTTGGTCATGTTTGACCTAACTTTGGGACTTCGACAGGCTGTCGAAGGCAGAGCGCAAGACGAAGTGGAAATCGCAGGATCTCAACCACTTTTAGGGCCCTTTTTGGGATTCAAGATTATGTAATGGGTATGGGATGTCGGCCCATGGGTTTACCCATCTTTAGGACTATTTTGTAATGTATAAATAAGTAGCTAGGCGATGGAACAAAGAGACCGAAAGAGACTGTTATAACCCTAAATTGCACCACACATGCTTACCTAGCATCAGGCCAACTCATATCCCTTCTTTGCCAAAACTCTGTTGAACAACTCTTTGAAAATCCTCTTGTGTCAAGGCCCACGTGACCTAACCCATTACTGCACGCATGTGCATGTTGGCTGATTCACTACAACCTGCGTGTACCTAAAAAATCACGAAAAAAGGAAAGTTTCCGATGGACCAAAAAGCTATGGGTCAGTTAACTGAAACTCTCGGCCATGGCCGAGGGTTCATCCAAAACCCTAGCTCCTTCTAGCCTATAAAAGAAGGGGTAGGGGTACCATTTGGAGGAGGAAAAAATATAGCAAAGAAACTCTGCCCATTTACGTAATCCATTTTCCCAACCCTTTAGCCTTTCCTCATGCCAAAGGAGATTTAATGCAAAGCAATTGAAGGACAGAAGAAGAGGAGCCCAGGATCAGGTTCAAGGAGTGGTGGTCGGTCTCAACTTTGCTTGTAAGTTGATTCACTTTCAGTAATAAAAAGAATATTTTTCCCATCCCAATGCATGAATTGTCTATGGTTTGGTTAATTTATGCTTGATTTCTAACCCTTGAGTAGAGAAGTAGCATGCATGTATAGTTGTTGTTTGTCTTGAGTGTAGGTCATTTGTGGAAGGAGCAACGCAAGCAAGTGATCAAAGAGCAACGGAGGATCTACATCGAACGTTGGTAATAAGGTTAGTGATCCTTTTCCATGCATTTACTATGAAAGAGGGGTTTAAATCTTGGGTTGTAGGTAAAAAAGTAGTTTCTTTTCGGTCAAAATCTGCATGCAAGTCTGACCCTAGTTTGCTAGTCCTTAGGGTGTTTTTCCAAACAAGATAATTGGCGACCATACTGGGGATAATACTCTTTAGGGTTTATGGATTTATTTAAGTTTTTGGGTAGTTTAAAGATTAGATTTTTTGTTTTTCTTTGCCTGTCTTTTTTCGTAAGGTTTGAGCTAGCAGGGAGCCTGGTTTTCCATACCAGTTTTCCCTGACTTTTGATTGACGATAGTTGTCGGGACACACAGAGGTATACGCGGACTACAGAAGGCCTACACACGTGTACCCGCGCCCTATCCTCTTGCAGCCCGCATGTGAACGCTATCTGTAGAGATAGCAGTAGCGTGTAGGAGTTCAAAAAACTTTAGAGGCAGTCCTCCTCTTCCATGTCAGAATTATACATTCTCAGGGGGTTTTCTGGAATCCTGTCTAAGTCTTGTTGGTTCATAGTCCTATCTCAGATTTCGTTTTTCGCCTTATTATTCCTTGCATTATTTTTATTTTCTCTTAGAAAGAGCATCCAAACCTTCAAGTGACCCTAGTTATCAATACCAGAGGCCTCTTTCTGGTCTGGACTGCCTGTTTTCATTTTTGTCTTAAAATTTAGACATACACACGGCCTGTACAAGGTCGGCCCGCATGTACACGTTTCCTGTCTCTTCTCAGCACACGTTGCACGCGTGCTGTTTTAGTGACAGTGGCATGCTTGACAGGCTAATTTTTGTTCAGGGTGGGGCAGTCATCCCCTCCTTTGATGAGAAGTATTCCTCTCAGGTGTTTGAGTCTAGGTTTGAACAGTCAGTAGGTTAGGTCATCTTACCCTTAGCCTGCGTTTTCTCAGTTAATAGTTGACAGAAAATATAAAAAAAATATAAATATAAAAAATTATGGTTTTTAGACAAGTGTGAGAGTCTTTGTTTTTTTTTTCCATTGAGTGATTCTTTACTCTGATTCTTTGCGATCTGTGCTTTAAGACCAAAATTGTTTTTCTTGTTTTTTTGCTTGTCGGTATTTTCCCTTTGTTGCTTTACTAGCACTCGAATAAAAAAAAATCTCTTTTCATTTTCTTCTTTGGTTCAAAGGTGTGTTTCTACATCATTAGCTAGGGAAAAGTCTTTTGTTTCGTAATTTTTTACAGTTCACTTAGATCATAAGTAGCTCGTAGTCAAGCAAAATTCCTTTAAGTTTACTGTATAAAATTTTAGAAAAAATT
>JZKD02S1085670.1:317053-342999 GCA_000966675.3 Picea glauca | reverse complement strand
CATGCTTACCTGGGATCAGGCCAACTCATATCCCTTCTCTGCCAAAACTCTATTGAACAACTCTTTGAAAATCCTCTTGTGTCAAGGCCCACTCGCCCTAACCCATTACTGCATGCGTGTGCACGTTGGCTAACTCACTACAGCCCATGTGTACCTAAGAAAGCACAAAAAAAGGAAATTTTCCATTGGAACAAAAATCTATGGGTCAGTTAACTGAAACTCCTAGCCATGCATGGCCGAGGGTTCGTCCAAAACCCTAGCTCCTTCTAGCCTATAAAAGAAGGGGTAGGGGTACCATTTGGTGGAGGAAACAAGATAGCAAAGAAACTCTGCCCATTTATGTAATCCATTGTCCCAACCCTTTAGCCTTTCCTCATGCCAAAGGAGATTTAACACAAAGCAGTTGAAGGACAGAAGAAGAGGAGCCCAGGATCAGGTTCAAGGAGTGGTGGCCCGTCTCAGCTTTGTTTGTAGGTTGATTCAATTTAAGTAATAAAAAGAATACTTTTCCCATCCCAATGCATGAATTGTCTATGGTTTGGTTAATTTATGCTTGATTTCTAACCCTTGAGTAGAGAAGTATCATGCATGCATAGTTGTTGTTTGTCTTGAGTGTAGGTCATCTGTGGAAGGAGCAATGCAAGCAAGTGATCAAAGAGCAACGGAGGATCTACATCGAATGTCGATAATAAGGTTAGTGGTACTTTTCCATGCATTTACTATGAAAGAGGGGTTTAAATCTTGGGTTGTAGGTAAAAAAGTAGTTTCTTTTCAGTCAAAATCTGCATGCAAGTCTGACCCTAGTTTGCTAGTCCGTAGGGTGTTTTTCCCAACAACAGAGACCTAGTAGGTCAATGTGATAAGTGCTAGAGTTGGATCTATGTGATCAAGAGTTGTAAGTGCTTTGTGCATAATGTGTGAGGCTTGCAAGGCTAGTGAAAGTAATTGTAAGAGATCGTGTGAAGGCTTGGTGTTGTACCCTATCTAGAAAAAAGGAGGATCTGGCGGAGTGCGCGCAGATCTCTTGTCTTCTGCGGAGTAGAACTTGGATGCTATGTGTCTGTAAGAAGCTTGACCAAAGATAATAGAGAAGAGAAGAGTTGGTGGATGTAGCCCCAGGGTAACCACGTACATGTTGTGTTGATATGCTTTGTGCAATGTATTGATATGTTTATGTGTTTACTTGCTTAGTGTTTTAATATAGATGAATGGTAGATAGATTTGTTGATTCTTAGTGCTTAATAATATGGATGGATGTTAGATATGACTTATGTACGTATTCTTAGTGCTTAAGTACCTTAGATCTGAATGAATATTGTGATACTCTGTAATTAGGGTTTAACTGCACTGTAACTAAGACTAGATATTGATGAATGTTAACTATTGAGTGCTCTGTTAAGTGTTAGAATCATAGATCTATGTCCTAGCTAAGGTTGCAGACATCTAAGTCCTACAACCACCCCTTCCTCTACCTCGGGTGAGACTTCATATGCTTCACAGGTGTTTTCGAAAGGGTCGGTAGTTAGGGTTTTTTTAGTGCGTTGTTGTGGTGTTGAACCTTGGGTCTGTCCCTGTGCCAACAGTGCCAGTGTCTAGGACACCCTATAGGATGAGTACACCCGAGATATTTGAGATCAAGATACATCTAAAGGAAATGATGGACAAAGGATACATCCAACCCAATGTGTCTCCATGGGGAGCACTAGCCTTGTTTGTGAAAAAGAAATATGGCACGCTTCGACTGTGCATAGATTATAGACAACTCAATAATACAACCATAAAGAACAAGTACCCCTTACCAAGAATCGATGACTTGTTCGACCAATTAGGGGGTGCTTCCATTTTCTCAAAGATTGACTTGAGGTCTGGATACCATCAAGTCTGAATCAAGGATGAAGACATCCAAAAAAATGGCTTCAGGACAAGGTATGGTCACTATGAATTTGTGGTGGTTCCATTTGTATTAACCAATGCCCCCGCCACTTTTATGTGCTTGATGAAAAATGTACTCATCAAATTCCTAGAAATATTTGTATTGGTTTTCATTGATGATATATTAATCTACTCTGAGAATAGAGAGGAGCATGAAGAACATATTAGACTTGTACTTTAGGTACTAAGAGATCATCAAATCTACACTAAGTTTAGAAAGTGTGAATTTTTCTAGAAGCAAGTACATTACTTGGGCCATGTTATTTCTGAAGAAGGGGTGGAAGTAGACCCTGACAAGATAAGATATATTATGGAATGGCCTACCCAAAAGGATGTATCTGATATCAGATCCTTTATGGGATTAGTAGGATATTATAGAAGGTTCATAAAAGGATTTTCGAAGATTGGTTGTCCAATCACTGCCCTCTAGAAAAAGGGGGTTAAATTCACTTGGACATCAGAATGTGAAGAAATATTTCAGGAACCGAAATATCTTCTGACCCATGCACCTATGTTGAAGATTGCATACCCTGATAATGACTTCATCATGTGTACATATTCCAAGGAAGGGCTCAGAGGAGTCTTTATGCAAGAAGGACATGTAATTTGCTACGAATCCAAGAAATTGAATGAGCATGAAATCAATTATGTGACCTATGATCTAGATTTGGCTGACATAGTGCATGATTTAAAAATGTGGAGGAATTACCTCCTAGGTAGGATATTTGTACTTATGACAGACCACTGTGGGTTGAGGCGCTTGTTTGATCAACCAAAACTTAATGATAAACAACCTAGGTGGATGGTGTTATCACTGAAATTTCGTCCACAAATGGTTATAGGAATCCAGCATCTCCAAACAGCTATTAAGTTCACCCATGGACCAAAATTACCAAAAAATCATTTCCAAAAGGTCCAAAACTATACAACCAGTTATAAAATCAGGATATGCTATGACTATATAGGGAGCGCGCGCACATGCACCATCAAGAAATGTAGGAAAAGCGTACATGCGCACGATGTGTGATTGTGGACGCTAAAAGCCGCGCACACCTGAGAATGGCGCATTTATGATGTTGGTTAGCCTCCCACCCACTTCTGGTTCAGCTTCCAAGTCGATTTGACATCCAAATCTTGGCTGAATCTGGCTAGGTGGTTGGTCAAAGACCTAAAGGTGCCCTAAACAACCCCTTATTCACACTAAAAGTTGGTTGCATAATACCTCAAATTTGTGCTATAAAAAGAGGCCATGGGTGCACTACATCTTCAAGGAATTCATTTGTAAAGTTATGTTGTTGATATTCTCTTGGGGAATCCTCTTTTCTCATCAAGAGCATACTAGCACCATTCCATTTGAGTTATTCACACAACTCTTTGAGTGAATTAGCATGGGATTCTTTCACCATTTCTTTCAAGTTTTCAAGTTGTAAGAAGAGCTCAATCTTGGGGGTCCAAGAGCCCTCCCTTGGAGGAAGAAGGGACCCAAAGTCCCCCTTTCTCTTTGGTGTTTTCTTTTCACTAATACAATCCTTTCCATTAGTGACATGAGTCTTGTTTGTTTCTTGTTCTTATGTCCTTATGCACTATAGTTTAATTGTTTTTATAATTCCTAGTTTAATTCTTAGCTTATTCTTTTATGATTTACTCTTCTAACCCTTTCCTTTACTGTTTTCTTGCTTAGCTAACCCAACTAAGCTTGTAAGCACCTCTGTTTTGCTCATCTAAGTGACAAAAGAGGTGCAACAGATTGGCGACTCCACTGGGGAAAGGTATCAATTTCCTACCCCACTTGAGTTATTTTAGCTCTTATTTTTGTTTATTTAACCTGTAGGTACCATAACCGGCCCAAGCCGACCTATAGGAAGCCAAATTCAAAGCTAAGATGAAGGAATTTCATCTGAAATTTTCTTCACGGCCATGTGACAGATGTGCGTGGGTTTATTGGCCCACAGGCGTGCATCATGTGCACGTGCGCCAAAACCATTGTATTACTCAACGCCTTCTGTGCACCTACGCCCATCAACCCCTTCTAGTTCGCGCATTGGCGCTCAAAGCGCCTATGTCTAGTCTGCGATCCGCGCACCTGTGTAGAAAAATACACATTGTAATCTTTTTATGATCTATGGAGGGCCCATAGCGTTCTAAAAGTTGATTCCATGCATGTTGTAATATGTACTACACTTACATTCCCTCTCCATATAAAGGGACTAGCCAAAACACACAGACACTTAAGGGTAAAATCATAAATTTTCCTCCTTTTTGTTGTTTTTCTACATGGATGGCTTTCTTTGACTGAAGTTAAGTTGGAATCATTTCACATCACATATAAAAATTGCATTGGGACCAGAAATTGGATAACAATCGTTGAGTATGCTCTTCTCTCGCACTTCAAAGCGACCTTGAGAATCAGAAAGAGGTTGTGGGACAATTTTGTCTCCCTTAAATAGAAAAAATCTTTAGGAGAGGACAAGAACCCCTCGGGACTCCTCTTAGTTTATTTTTCAAACACATCTTAAGATTGTAAGGGCCCATACATGACCACATGCTACAAATATAGGATAGTGTTGAAATTTTCTTTCTTAGATTAAATCACTAAGGAAGTTTAAAGGTTTTGTAACAGGCCCATACATGCCCACATATTGACAATCTAGGATAGTTTCAAAGCTTTCTTAGATTAAATCACATTTAGGGAGTTAAAGGAATAGTAAAGGACCCACATGTCTACATGCTAGTTTCCTAGGGATTTTAACATTCTGCAAGGTTGTACCAACAACATTTAGTTAATTAGGTAATCAAAGACTTGTAAGGACCAAGCGAAGTCCACATGCAGCAAGGTGACACCTAATTTATTAAAACTTGGCACACTTTCACTTCTTCACACACAAGACCACCAATCACTCACATAGTTTTATCTAGAAGTTGTGGAGGTCAAAGTAAGTTTCCTCCAATGGGATTCCGAAACACCCCACCCCTTTTCTTGACAAAACTATCCACTCCCATTTAATTTCAACGAGGTTGGTTCACACCCCCAATCTCTCACACAAACACATCTAAATTTTTCTAAAAAACTCACTAAGTTTTCCTCCACAGGAGGTGCCAAAAGAAAGTTTTAGTCTAGGTAGGATCTTGGGGATAGGAATCCAAATAACTCCCTGTTATCTGGTTCTCACAGTTTCAAAACAATAGAAGTTGTCAAATAGGGATCTTTAAATCCTCCAAGTCAAGTGTTCCTAACACCATAAGGCAGGGAGATACTCATGAAGGGTTGAAGGCCGAGGTCCAATTTTTATGTGCTTCCCCCCTTGAGGCACCCACCTCTTGGATGAGATCCATCTCATGACCCATTTCTTAGGCCAAAAATCTAAATGTCGCACTTTGACCAAGGTACCTAGTGACCAAATTTTAGGACATCTACCCAGGTGGCAATTGTGGGCTACAATTTCACCTTGATCAGATTTTTTGTGGCTATTGAGAAATATCGCCAGTTCGTTCGGAATATGCCCCCTCTACCCCTCATTATAATTGATTGCTTCATCCTTCACTAGTTTCTCTTTCGATGGCTTCAGACCCCACTGTCGAGTGCTATTGGAAGGTCTAGTGATATTTGATAAGAAAGATATTACGTATTTTAGGACACGAGCATTTGTTTTATTTGTTCTCCCACGCAGAAAAAATTCACCTATCCATATATATATGCTTCTTTATCAAAACACTTTATGTATGATGCCCTTCTGATTACATCTGATTTGGAAATATATTGTGAAGGTCCAAGAAATTGCAACAATGGCTCTTGTTTACTTATTTCTCTCACCACCATTCTCACACATTCACTCAGCTAGTGAGACATCATAGGGGACCCATAGACCCCCCGTCGTTCCAGATGCTTGCTAAATCTCCCCCCTATTCTAGGAGGAGTTACTAGTCTTGCCAACTCATCGGCTCCCCCTTCTCACACCCCTGTGAGTGCCATTGTATTAGGATCAACATTGCTTGGTTCCACCTTACTTGGGTCCACTTCCCAAGGTCAAACATCCACTCTCTCTCCTTTACACAGATGCGGGAGGCCAACTTCTTCTCAAGGAGGAAGTACAAACCCACCTAGCCCCCTCCAAGGTTCAGGTACTCACACCACTCACACTATGGCCAGAATTAATCCTCCGCCACTACCCCATATGCCACATTTGGATTCCCTCAATATCCTAGATCTAGATAAACTCACTAATGATCATATATTGCACAACCCCACATGGCCTGCAATGCCTACCAAACTCCCTTCATACATCCCCAATTTTGAAGGAAAAGCAGGAGATGATCCCGCCCACCATATCATGACCTTTCACCTATGGTGTTCTTCAAACAACATCATGGAAAACTCCGTCCGATTGAGGTTATTTCAACGTACCCTCACTGGTTCATCAGCCAAATGGTATGTCAAAGAAAAATCTAGGTCCCACACAACTTTTGAATCCTTGGCCAAAGCATTTTTGACCTTCTTTAAACTACTCATTCTTCACGACAATGGCCTTGAACTACTCTCAGAATTCAAACAAATTGCCTCCACACATATTGCTAACCACATACATGAATGGCGTCAGTGACGTAGCCTCTACAAAGCTAATGCTACCCCCCAACAATGTCTCAATTGGTTCCTCAAATCACTTGTTTCCCTCCTTGCCAAAGATGTGGCCAACACCTTCCCCCAATCTGAGGAAGAAGCCATTAGCAAGACCCAACAGTTTGAACTCATTTACGCCCAATCCAGCTATTTATAAACGGTACTCCCGGACACCCCAAGACCCATGCCATTTGGCCAAGACAAACCTGGGATGTCTCACTCAGCAGATGGATTGATCGGTAACACTACACACCATAACCCACAACCTCAACAACCACCCATGTATGGCACACCCCAATATCTGTCGGCATAAGGAGGAATCCCTTATTATCATTCTCCTCCTTATGAACAATCATACCCTATTTCCCTGCCTCCACCCGTCAGTGGACCCCCGCTAGCACCCATAATATGCCCACCTGTTCAACCAAGCATTGGTACTCCCTCTACCTCAGCCTATACCCTAAGCACTAGAGAAAGCGCCACGCCTTGCTATGTACCTTATGGATCATTGCCAAAACACAATCCATACTTGCCATTTCCTGGCCCCCCATAGCCCATGGCTCCACCACAAGGAAATCGACATGCTGGGGTTAATTTTGTTCAACCCTCTCCCATGCAGCAATATCAAAATTTTGAACAAATGAATACGAAAAATCCATTCCATCAATCAAAGAATGCCAGAAAGAAAGAAAAAAACCGGAACAATAATAATCACGGACCAGGAGGAAACCAGAACCAACCCCAGCAGAACCAACCAGCTAGGGGAAACCAAAACACAGGGAACCAAAACCCTCTAGGGGGCAATAATAAACGCCAAGAGAAAAATAACAACAATCTTCGGACCAATTTACCTTGTGCCCTTTGTGGTGAGTTTGGTCACTATATTCACCATTTCCCCCAAATCGGTGACTTTAAATAGATGAAATAATCTGTAAGTGGACCACGTCCCCCGGCACCGCCTACCCCCTAGCAGGCCCCACAAAAATATGTGTAGAAACCACCCCCAGCCGTGCTACAAAACCCCATCCCGCACCAGGGGGTAATGAACACCCAACAAGACATGTAGCCTACCCTACCACAGATAGGACGATATCCCAATACATGCAATCCTGTCGATCGTACTATCCTCCTCACTAGTGAGGAAGAAGTTCTTCTACAAACACGCAGTCGTCAATACAACCCAACTCCTGAGTCGGCTCCCACCACCTCGGACGCACCCCCATTCATAATTGGGCCCCCTTTGATGATTCCTCTCCCTAACACTGACCCACCCCTTAGTATTCCTTGCATCCCCTTACGCAGGAATGTCCACAATCCTCAAGCTAGGGCATCTCATAATTATAGTTTGGTCGATGATTTGGCACAATCTCCTGCTGTTATGTCAGTCTTAGAAGTCCTTCAAACTTTTCCTACTCAACGAAATTCATTACTTTCTTCCATAGGGGTAGTCGATCCTGTGGATACCTGACTCATTACATTTTATCTCGATAGCGGAGAACCTCACCTCCCCGCTCTCATCGCTTTTCAAGTCCCAGTTAAAATCCAGAACATTACAATTCACCGTTGCATCATTGATGAGGATGCATCCACATGCATTAAGGAAAAATATGTATGGTAGAAACTCGGTTCCCCCGAAATTATACCATTTTCCATTACCTTAAGACCCTATGATGGAAGACCCTCATCCCCCGAGGGACTCTTCCAAAATGTCCTCGTCGATCTCGGGGGAAAAACCGTTTTGATTGACATTGAGGTTATCGATGCCCCGCTTGACTATAATATCTTGTTCATTCGTAGCTACATGTATGCTATGAAGGCCGCCGCCTCTTCTGTGTTCTGAACCATGATGTTTCCACATAATGCAAAAATCATTTCCATCGATCAAGTATCACATTATGATCCCAACCCCTCATCCAACATTGATAACACCCTCCCTTTCATCCGCACTAATCCTGACACCTATCCACTCATCGATATGGGCCCCGGAATATTCAAAGACCCATCCTTGCTAGGGACATACCACGGAGCACCACCGCTCCTCCATCCCTTATCCCAAGTATGTGTCGTATCCTCCAATGGAACGACAAATGAAGATACTCTCCCTCCCACCAAGGCATCTTTTATCCCTAATGTCCCACTAGTCACAGAAATCATCCCTCAGGAACCCCCTGGAACTAGCTCAGCTCGACCCATTGTTGATCTTCCCCTCCCCCAATGCCATATCCCAATCTAGGAAACAGTCCCCCGATCCATTACCCAAATCCCTTTATTTTACCCCCCACCAGGTATACAAGCCTTCCAGGTAGCTGCAATGCTTACCCTTCCTAACATGGTACTAGCAATCCCAGTTTGGTATCTACATCCACCTGAGATGGTCCCTCAACCATCCCTCCCTCCCCAAACCAATGGAGTTTCAATGCAGATTCCAATACATACTCTCAAAGCAACACCCTCACCCCCTCTTTCTAACACCATTGCTACAGCTGGGGGCAGATGAAATAAGAAATAGCCCATCGCTCCTCTCCCTCCTCGCATCCAACCTACTTGTGCACTCTACAAGAAATAAGGACACCCCACTAATCAATGTCCCTCTCTCCCCGAGTTACATAACCTTATTCAAATCCCTCGAGCACCACCATCGCTCATCGCTTCCTCCAGTATTGTCACTATCTCCCAGAACACAAGTAACAAAGGACTGAAAACCAAATTTGCATGCGCCATTTGTTTAGAATATGGCCATTACACACATCATTGTCCAGCGTTACCTCAATTATGGCATATGCTAACAACCATACGCCAGATTTTTCAGCAAGGACCCACCCCGACTCACATCACTGACATCCATTATGTCACGACTTCAGTCAACGAATGCATGAGATGTCCTTTCTCTTTATGTGAATCACTTGATCATTTCACATATCAATGTCCTATGATCATTGAATACAGGCGTCACCAGATGGCCCTTATTCAAAATCACACACCCTCTCCTCCTGTAGAACTAGTGAATACCCTTACCCCATCACTCTCTATGGTTCATATCTTTTCACCAGAACTTGAGGCACTCCCTACTCCCTCATGGTTCTTGGATGACTTAGACGAAGATTTACCCCCAATTCCCCCATTCATTTCTCCAAGGAAATTTTATGCCTGACTACCATTTTTAACCCTCAGTATCTCGATATTTGGTTTATGTCGAGTGAACTATCACAATATCCTTGCATCACTCCCCCTGCTTCTTCATCACCAGACGAAAATCACACGGTGACAGTCACCGATATTCCTCTTCTGGATCCCTTGTATTCCCAACAATTCCACTATGACGAGGACATACTTGAGGAATTAATCACCCATGACTACCCATGGGATGTGCTACACCACCGATCACTCTTTCTTTCACAGGAATCCTTCGCGCCTCCTAACCAATACCCCATATACGCAGTCGAAACCAAGGATTTTATCCCATTAGGGCATATCGACTGGTTCAACAACCCTATCCATGCCCCTGATTCTTTTGAAGAAGGAAATATGGACAACATTTCCCCCACCATTAAAATCGATATTTCCCTCAAAAAGGGAGTCGTTGAGGAAATCACTATTGGCGCCGCATGCACTCCTGAAGAAATTACTGCTTACAAAACTCCTATGATCATTGAATACAGGCGTCACCAGATGGCCCTTATTCAAAATCACACACCCTCTCCTCCCGTAGAACTAGTGAATACCCTTACCCCATCACTCTCTATGGTTCATATCTTTTCACCAGAACCTGAGGCACTCCCTACTCCCTCGTGGTTCTTGGATGACTTATATGAGGATTTACCCCCAATTCCCCCATTCATTTCCCCAAGGAAATTTTATGCCCGACTACCATTTTTAACCCTCATTATCTCGATATTTGGTTTATGTCGAGTGAACTATCACAATCTCCTTGCATCACTCCCCCTGCTTCTTCATCACCAGACGACAATCACACGGTGACAGTCATCGATATTCCTCTTCTGGATCCCTTGTATTCCCAACAATTCCACTGTGACGAGGACATACTTGAGGAATTAATCACCCATGACTGCCCATGGGATGTGCTACACCACCGATCACTCTTTCTTTCACAGGAATCCTTCGCGCCTCCTAACCAATACCCCATATACGCAGTCGAAACCAAGGATTTTATCCCATTAGGGCATATCGACTGGTTCAACAACCCTATCCATGCCCCTGATTCTTTTGAAGAAAGCAATATGGACAACATTTCCCCCACCATTAAAATCGATATTTCCCTCAAAAAGGGAGTCGTTGAGGAAATCACTATTGGCGCCGCATGCACTCCTGAAGAAATTACTTCTTACAAAACTCTCTTCCAGAAATACCGGGACATTTTTGCATGGTCATACACGGAAATGCCCGGCCTTGACCCCTCTATCTTCGAACATCGCATCGACACTTGGCCTGATATCACACCAGCCCACCAAAAACAGCAACCGATACACCCATCCAAAGCAGCGGCCATCAAAGCCGAGATTGACAAATTACGCGCTGCAGGGTTCATTTACCCCATCGCCTATACGTCATGGGTCTCCAACCCTATCCCTGTTAACAAAAAACATGGCACTATCCATGTCTATACAGAATTCCACAACCTCAATCATGCCTGTGACAAATACAACTTTCCAATGCCCTTCATCGACCAAATTATCGATGATTGCGCAGGTCACGAGGCTTTGTCCTTCATGGACGGTTTCTCTGGCTACAACCAAATCCAAATTCACCCCACCAATTAGTACAAGACCGCATTCACTACCCCTTGGGGCACCTTTGCATATCGTGTCATTTCATTTGGCCTCAAGAATGTTGGTGCCACTTTCCAACAGGCCATGACATACATTTTTCATGACCTAGCTCATATCATCCTCTCATATTTGGACGACCTTACCGCTTGATCCAAGAAACACACTCAACATCTCGATGATCTATGCATCATCTTTCACAGGTGTCATCAATACAATATCTGCTTGAATCCCCTCAAGTGTTTATTCTGCGTCACTGGTGGCCACCTTCTTGGGTTCATTGTTTTGCAAAGCGGTATTACCGTGGATCCCCTCAAAGTCCAAGCCATCATGAAAATTCCCCCTCCTTGGAATTTATGCCAACTGCAAAGCCTACAAGGCAAAGCTAACTTTTTACGGTGCTTTGTCCCAGACTATGCCACTTGAGCACATGGTTTCCTTCGCTTACTATGCCACGACATCCCATTCCACTGGGATGAACATGCCCAAAATGCTTTAGATGATCTTAAAATGGCTCTCTCCAACGCCCCTTTGATTAGTCCACCCAACTATAACCACAACTATATCCTCTACATATCGACCTCAGTCGTCTCAGTAGTAGTTCTCGTTCAAATTGGGGATGATGACCGCGAGCATGTCATTTACTACATTAGTAAAAACCTCTCAGGGACACCCTTAAAATACAATCACGAAGAGAAGCTAGCCCTTGCATTCATCCTCGCAGTCCAGAAGTTGCGCCATTACATTCTTCTTCGAACTACCAAAGTCATAGCAGAATCCAACCCCATGCAATACTTGCTCAGTCGTTAGCAAATTAACGGTAAATTTTCTCAATGGATCATCATACTTCAAGAGTACGATCTTGAATTTTCAACACCCAAGAGCAAGAAAGCTCTCATCCTCACCGAACTTATCACGACATTTCCCTCCGACACTACTAGTTCACCGGTCAATACCAACTTCCCCGATGAACATTTCTTTTACATCCCCTCAGATGACCCTTGGTATGGCGATCTTCTCGTCTATCTCCGAACACAAAAAATTGGAAACCATCTCTCCAGAGATGATCATCGACATATTCGTCACCAGGCACCTCACTACCTCCTCATCGGGGATATCTTATATCGGCGAGGGGTCGACACCATACTCGGTCGATGCTTGACTATTGACGAAGATGATAGAGTCTTGAACAACTGCCACAGCGGAACTTGCGGGGGCCATCTCTCCGGGATGTCCACCTCTAAGAAAATCATCCACGTAGGTTACTTTTGGCCTACATTATTTCACGACTACATTCATGCTGTGAAACGATGTGATAAATGCTAGCTTTATGCCAACAAGGCACGCACACCACCTGCTCTTCTACACCCATTCATCACCACTGGTCCCTTTTGTAAATGGGGCATCGACTTCATGACTTGCAACCCTCCATCCAACAATGGACACAAATACATAATCATTGTAGTCGATTAGTTTACCAAGTGGGATGAAGCCATGCCTACCTTCAACAACACCGCTAACACAGTAGCACGTTTTTTCTTCAACCACGTCATATCCCGCTTTGGAGTACCACTCCAACTAGTCTCTGATCATGGGAAACATTTTGAGAATGAGATTTTCATTGAACTCTCATCCAGGTTAGGCTTCTCCCATGAGTTTTCCTCACCATACTACCCTCAGTACAATGGATAGGTAAAAGTAGTTAACAAGGTCCTCAAAACCATGTTGCAGTGCATGATTAACAAACATAAAACAAATTGGCATCATATGTTATTTTCCGCACTCTGGGCTTATTACACAGCAGTCAAAATTTCCACTGGGTTCACACCTTTTCATCTAGTCCACGGAGTTGAGGCCTTCTCTTCCCATTGAGTGAAAAATTCCCACCTTACCCACTGCCATTGAGCTATTACCCGACACTGCTCCAATGGAGCAGCATTTGCTGAACTTAGAGTCCCTGGATGAAGATCGTCGATCCTCATTACAGAACAATGAGACAGCCAAAAAATGATCAAAGGCCACCTTTGATCTCCATGTCAACCTTCTCTCATTCAACAAAGGAGACCTCGTCCTCACTTACGACATTGTTCACGATACCCTTGGCCATGGAAAATTTGAGTCCCTATGGCATGGGCCATACATCATCCAACATTACCTCACTAAAGGCGCATACATCTTGGCCTCCCCAGAGGGCCATCCTCTCAAAGAACCTGTCAACGGGTTGTACTTAAAGAAATTTTATGCCTAAGCATAGCCTTACTACACTAGGATTTTTCTTTTCATGTACGTATTTCGTAGAGTTTTTAATCTTTTTTTCTCCATACCTCACATCTAATATATCACTCATGTTATTGACAGATGCCACCCCCATCAGCCTACAACATTGGTTACACTGATGGAGGTAGTCGTTGGACACAAAATCTTGCTTCGGCTGCTTGGGCCCTCTATTCACCTTCACATGACCTTCTCCACACCAGCGGCATATGTTTAGGCTCAGCCACCAACAATCAATCATAATACACCATCTTCATTGGTCTCCTCGTCGAGGCCAGTCATTGCCATATTCGTCACCTTAGCGTCTTATTAGATTCCCAACTTGTCCTCCTCCAGCTCAACAATGTGTACAGTGTCCGTGATCCTTGCCTCTTTCGCAAATACCTGCAGGTCAGACTTTTATCTCGACATTTTGATTTCATTACATTTACACATATTCTAAGACAATTCAATCAAATAATAGATAACATGGCTAACATTATATTAGATTGGCATATATCACATCAAGACATCTTCACACACACATAAACCATCAGAAGTATGTCACGGCATATAGATTAGACATCATCAATTACATTAAAAATCATCAACAAAAAACACATCACACATGTACACATTACCAAGATCCCAGAATGTATATCCATATATATATATATATATATATAGGTCAAAATGTCATAAGTGTTTACAAAAATAGTACATCACCCGTAGGTAGGTGAGTCACCTCATCCCTATCAATACAAAATTGGATGTTGCAACTATACAAAATGGGATCACCAACCTATATCAAATACAGAAATACATATCTAGCAGCCCTCAGGGTGCCTCTAGTGCTCTAGCACCAGGCCCTCCCTCTAGCGGAGGTACCCCACCATCTCTAGGTCCCTCAGGTCCCAGGGGAAATCACCCAGTCATTGCAGCTCCGACTATAGCTTCTCTGTGGATCAGGGTCCGTGACTCTGTCGGCAGCCCAATACACTTCTCAAGGATCCCCTCATCCTGAATCTGCACCCACATCCCCTCGGGCACTCCCTGTAGAACCACCTCTAATCAGTGGTGGAAATCATCGAACTCTCCCCCGGCCTTAGCCGGAGGAGCATGTGACGGACCTGCATCGGGGTCATCATAACAACATCTCTTGGCCACTCTATCCTCATCACCGGGTCTCGCCCCAACATCCTCTCATTGTCGCCTCTCCCCTGCTCACGGCTCTACCCACGGTGGTCTCACAGGCCCCTGGCGGGATGACACTCTGATCGGCTTGACCTCCCGTCCACATGGTCCCACATATACACAAAAAAACACATGATAGTATCAACATCCATACAAATATCAACCATATGTTATACTATCTAAACAAATCAAAAATTAACATCATACCTTGGTGGTCGAATACCTCTCCCGGGGGTAATATCATCTCGGGGTCATCATGAAAATCTACCCCACTGTACGAAAAATGAAATATGATTTGTGGCATTTGACGCCACACCTGTGCAGCCTCGACCATGAAGTAATGGCCACCCTCCCCACCCCCATGACGGACCAAAATCATCGCCCACCACCGTAGTCGCAGCTCTCACGCTCCTGGTGGGTCTAACAAAACTCTTGGGCACAACATAGGCACCCTCTCTACAAACCAAGCCACCAGAATAGATACAAAAGAGAAATCCCCTGAGTCTTCTGCTCAACACCTGGTGAGCTGTCCCACCATCTTGGCGTGTAGCATCAAGCCCCAGGCAAAATTCTCACCCCCTAGTGCTCGCTGCATGATCCTCAGTTGGCCACCACTAATACGTTGAGTGGCGAGTGACCCATAAACTCTCACAATCATCACTGCCATGCAATGATGTACCAGGGCATCCATCACCCCAATCCTCACCACTGACCTGGACATGAAATCCTCTCCTGAAAAATATGACCGGGAAAGGGTCACCAACTGCCTCTCTCCAACTATCACCAGCTCCGTCGGTAGCAAGGTTTCCCAAAAAGGGAACCCAATCAGAAAATAGACATCCTCCTCAGCAAAGAATGCCAAGTGCTCCCCACGCACAATAAAACACTGCAATTCTGGACTCCACATGTAAATCAGGAATTGCAACAGATACTCTTGTTCCCTCACCAGTGAGCACTCAAAAAACTTCAGCACCCCATAGGTTTCCAAAGCACCATTAATCGTCGGCTCCTCATCCTTCACAGACTCCCTCGGTCGGGCCCAGTCCCTCTCCATCCAATGGATTGGCATCATCCCAAATGATCACCTGCATCCACATATACAGTACTTGATCAACCATCACAATTCATCAAAACATCAAAATCTCCCAAAAACAGATAAGTTATTCTCACCCACAGCTTTGCCTCAAGGGCGCGACTGTTATCCCCACAGGCACGCACACATGCGCACCTGTTTACCCCAAAGGTGCGCATGTATGTGCTCATGTTCATCCCACAGGCACACACCAAATGCATGCATGTTCACTACACAGTTGTGCACTCATGTGCAACTGTCATCACCACATTCGTGCACCCCATGTGCGCCTGTTTTCCCACATTTTGCGCCCCCCTGCGCAACTGTGCCCATTACAGCCACACATTCATGCGTGGGTCACCATCAATCACCCATGCATTTTGGGGGCCACACTGCCAAAAACCCACTGTATGGCCATTCATATGGTCCTACCCAAAAATTGACACCTAACTATATGAGGTGGCAATGTGGGCCGTACAGCTATATATAGGCCCTTTTTTCCAAAAATTCCATACCCCCTTTTGGGAGCTCCGGACATCCATTTTTCGATCCGTCTTCATCCATGGGATTAGGATCCAGCTACCTATATCGTCATGCTTCCTAGGTCACCATCCATCCCCGGCCCCCGGGGAACCATTTTATCATACCACGTTCAGGTACGCATGCTCATGTTCAAAATTATCAAATAACTATTAAATGTTAGTTATATTCAAATATTGTTCACGTCGGGTATTTAGTTTCCATGTGTGTAGGTACTTGGTCATCACACACCAGTGCGACCCCTTCAGGTATATGATCGACACTGGCATGTAATCATTCCCTCTGAATCTCAATTGCATCTCCAGTCACACCCTCTGAAATTTTCCTTTAGGGTCCCTATATCCAGCTCTGCAGTTTTGTCACCTCCACTGCATTTTGGTATTGTCACCCGGTATCACTCTCCCCCACATGAGTTGTCCCATTCATAGTCCCCCTTGTCACTTTGACACTCATGTTGTTTTCACCCTTTAGGGATGGGAGTCTCGATAGTCTTACACATTTTCAAGAATCATCCACATACTCCTTCTCTGCCTTTTCCTAACTTTCTCAACGGACTCCCAGGTTATCTCATCATGGTTCTATTTTGATTGCACCTCCGTAGTATCATTACCCATCCATTTCATGCACAGTCAGTTTGCCCATTTGCAAATTCCCCTTCATTCATTTACCTCATACAGAGACCCGCCCATGGGGCCCCTCACCCTCCACCAGTTCCCTACACAACTTGTGCCCTCATAGGCCAAGCCATCTTGCATTGGGGCACCAGTTTCTATATTTGTATGCTCATCCCCAATTATTTATTTACTTAGCAATTGTACAAATACTTTGTTTCCAACATTTACATAGCTTTTTTTTGTCACCTTTGATGACCTTCTTCCTTTTGTCAAACGCAACCCATGTCGCTCTTGGTTGGGGAATCCATATATTCTACCCCTGTTGACATAGTCCATAAACCACGAGTATCCCATGGGCCACCTACCTCTGCTCTCCGAGTTTGTTCAATTTGTCCCACCTCTGGCACAACTTATCCCCAGTCTAGTTGTCCCCCTAACACTCAACCTAGTTGTACGGTTGTTGCCACTTCACATATATCCCCAACCAAGAGTAGTCTTGAGTCTCCACTCATATTGACTTCATCCATGTACCTCCTCAGTTTCTGATCCCATCTAGTGAATTTCCTGAAGCCCTCCACTTATTAGCGTCCTGTTTCCCTTTCTGTCAACATCAACACCGTTTCCAGAAGGGAAACAATATCTTGACTCTCGTTACCTTTGCAATGAGGAGTCTTGGATGACACAGGGATCACCATCATTTCTCTCTGCTATCGTTGACCCCCATAACATTCAACTTCAACACTCTCTCATGTTACGGTGGGTCTTACTTTGCGACTATTGCAATTGTTTTTATATTTTCCGAAGACCTCTGAAATTTGTTGGGCCATCAATGCTCTCCAAATCTTTGATACTTCCTCCAAGTGTCTTTGCTTACTTTTCAGAGTATTATTCCTCATCAGAATTGTCCTTTGCTCTTATCAACACGCCCCCGAGGGAGTTTCACTCATACTCACCAACATACCACTTCAGCCACTATCTTACACATGTTTTGAGTTACATGACACGAGCATGGGGCATGCCCGCCTCATTTGTACACAATTTATTTTTCACACCTTCAGAAAGGTTGGGTCCTATAGGTTCCCCTCTCCCTCCAATGGGTCGCTCTTGATACTCTCGCTATCACTCTTTCTTACAATCGTACTCTCAGTAGAAGAAACATTGATGAATTTCAACTATACATATGCTCGTAACCTCATCCATCAGGAGGCATCTGTTATCACTGAAATTTCGTCCACAAATGGTTACAGGAATCCAACATCTCCAAACAACTATTAAGTTCACCCATGGACCAAAATTACCAAAAATTCATTTCCAAAAGGTCCAAAACTATACAACCAATTATAAAATCAGGATGTGCTATGACTATACAGGGAGCGTGCGCACATGCGCGATCAAGAAACATAGGAAAAGCGCACATGTGCATGATGCGTGAATGTGGATGTTGAAAGCCGCGCACACCTAAGAACGACGCATTTATGATGTTGGTTGGCCTCCCACCCACTTCTGCTTCAGCTTCCAAGTCAATTTGACATCCAAATCTCGGTTGAATCCGGTCGGGTGGCTGGTCAAAGACCTAAAGGTGCCCTAAACAACCCCTTATTCACACTAAAAGTTGGTTGCATAATACCTCAAAGTTGTGTTATAAAAAGACGCCATGGGTGCACTACATCTTCAAGGAATTCATTTGTAAGGTTATGTTGTTGCTATTCTCTTGGGGAATCCTCTTTTATCATCAAGAGCATACTAGCACCATTCCATTTAAGCTATTCACACCATCCATTGAGTGAATTAGCTTGGGATTCTTTCATCATTTCTTTCAAGTTTTCAAGTTGTAAGAAGAGCTCAATATTGGGGGTCTAAGAGCCCTCCCTTGGATGAAGAAGGGACCCAAAGTCCCCCTTTCTCTTTGGTTTTTTCTTTTCACTAATACAATCCTTTCCATTGGTGACATAAGTCTTGTTTGTTTCTTATTCTTATGTCCTTATGCACTATAGTTTAATTGTTTTTATCATTCCTAGTTTAATTCTTATCTTAGTCTTTTATGCTTTACTCTTCTAACCCTTTCCTTTACTGTTGTCTTTCTTAGATAACCCAACTAATATTGTAAGCACCTCTGTTTTTCTCATCTAGGTGAAAAAATAGGCGCAACAGATGGCTCTCCTTAGTGAGTTCGATTTCGAAATCAAACACATCAAAGGAAAGGAAAATAGGGTGTTTGATGCCCTTAGCAGAAGTGTGAAAATGATTCACCTAGCAGTGGTAAGCACATGTGAAACGGATGTCAAGGAAAGAATCAAGAATTCACAAGAAACATATGCATTCTTCAAGACCGTGACCTCATACCAAAGGCAAGATCCTACATGCATAAGGTATGAAGGCTATCAGATGCTCGATGAAGGCTTGTTGACCTACAGAAACACATTGTATATTCCAAGTTGTGATGACTTGAAGAGGTTCATAATGGATGAACTACACAAGAGACCATATACTGGTCACCCAGGATATCAAAAAATGATCACGACCACTAGGAAACAATTCTATTGGCCTAGACGGAAAAATGGCATAGCTGACTATCTAGCTAAGTGCCTAGAATGCCAACAAGTTAAGGCAGAATACCAACACACAGTAGGGTTTCTACAACCTCTACCAATTCTAGAATGGAAATGGGAAACCATTTTCATGGATTTCATCATCAGATTACCAAAATCAGCTAAGAAGAATGATGCCATCATGGTAGTGGTGGAAAAATTGGGCAAGTTTGCTCACTTTGTTCCTGTCAATTCGACTTGCAAAGAAATATATCTTTCCAATATCTTCAAGAAGGAGATATTCAGACTGCATGGCATGCCTAGAGAGATTGTATCCGACAGAGACACAAAATTCACTTCAATATTTTGGAAATCGTTGATGGTTGGTCTTGAGACTAAATTGTTATTTATCACAACCTATCACCCCCAAACTGATGGACAGACATAAAGAGTAAACCAAATATTAGAAGACATGTTAAGGATGCATGTAATGCATCAACCTAAGAAGTGGGAAGACTACCTGACATTGGTATAATTTGCCTACAACAATGGTTATCAAGAGTCACTCAAGATGAGCCCTTTTGAATCCCTCTATGATAGACAGTGCAAGATTCCAATCAGCTGGAGTAATCTAGTGGATAGAATTACAATCAGACCGGAAATGTTGAAAGAAATGGAACAACAAGTGATTCAGATAAAAGAAAATCTCAAAATTTCTCAGGATAGATAGAAGAGCTACACCGACAGAAAGAGAACTCCTGGAGAATTCAATACAAGAGACCGTGTCTATCTCAAAGTTAGACCTAGGAAGAGTTCCCTGAGACTGGGATCTTGTGCCAAGATGGAACCTCAATATTGTGGACCCTTTGAAGTCTTATATAGAGTGGGAACTGTAGCCTATAGGCTAGTGCACCCTCCCACAGTAACGACACATAATGTTTTCCATGTTTAATTATTGAAGAAATGTGTACATGATTCTAATCATATAATTGACTGGTCTCTGATCCAGGTGGATCTGGAAGGAGAATTCCTACTAGAACCTCAATGCATACTAGACAGGAAGGAAACCTCACTCAGGAATCGAACCATTGCACAGGTCAAGGTGCAGTGGAAACACTTTGGCCCAGATGAGGCTACGTGGGAAATGGAGGATGCCATGAAACATGCATATCGAATTTTGTTTACTTATGTATATACATAGCATGTTGGCAGATAGAATATTGAGGACAATGTTCCTTTAAGGGGGAGGGAATTGTAACACCCTGTTTCCCCCAGTTTGTAAATATAACTATTGTTGGTGCAATTATATGCATAATACATTACCAAACATAAATTATCGATTGAGATTCATAATCAACAGAGTTGATACACTATATGTTCTGACAACAGGTGGTTTAACTATGTCTTATGAGTATAGCCTAAATAAGAAACACCCAAAACCAATACTCTGTTTTACAAATTTTAATTTATCTTCCTCACACAACATAAAGATCAGAAAGCAAAACTCATAAACAGAATCCAACAAGCATGCGATCTAAAGGTTCTTGCTCAGGTAATGAATCTACCCATTTACAGGCTCATGAAATAAAAATATGGACTTTGAATCTGTCCCCTGTATCAACTAATTTCAATAGTAAACTGTAATCGATTTTCTACACACAGCATTCAAAAGGAAATCACTCATAACTTAATCAATTCTGGAAGAAACTATTTGTTCCTGCACAGGAAACACTAGGTGTATTAAGATTCTCCATTTAATGTTCCATGTAGTGTGAATGATGGGATATTAATTGTTCTTGTACATACAAAATATAAACAAATGTTTAAGCACACAACTTAACAAATGATTGTTCACACACACTAAAATAATAAATGCTCACTCAGAAATTATGAACATCTACAGAATTATCACAAACCTATATTGCACATTATCAAACGTATTACTGAAATGCAACAAAAATGAATTATACTAATTGTTTTACAATTAAATTATGAAATTGTTTCACTCACACACAAATAGAATTACATTCACAGAATTATTACAAAGAAGCTTACCTTGGTTGGATCAGAGGGCCCTTTTTGTGCCAACAAGGAAGCTCAAAAAAACTTACAGAATGGAGAACTTTATCAAACACATCAATTTCATAAACTGTAACTCATATCATTACTTCAGAAAAAGGTTTACAAAAATTTTTACTCAGGAATCAAATCTCTAAAATAACAATATATGGAATTCTCCTCTCTTATCGGTACTCCTTCCTTCAGATTTATACAAGAAATTCAATGGGGATGGATCAAAACAAATCCCCCAACTCAGAATTTTTTTAAACTGTTTATGCACAAAATCTGAGTTTTTCACTAGATATTACAAATTCGGGTTAAAGATCCTTCGATATATCTCTATCCGTTGTGAATTATGTGAAAATATTTCTAGATTTTGTAACTGGGGGATTTTTCAGAAAACCCATTTGATGGTTTTGTATGATATGCTTCCATCGCCACAAAAATCAAGGCACAATATGGAAGTTTAGAAATATTTGATGATTTTTTGCTGAATCGTTCCCCCTGAGCTAGAGGTCTACACGTCTGAGATGGGTGAATACCATCACAAGTCCACATGTGAACATCGCTCTGGACAAAACCCATATCCCATAATTTTTAGATTCATCTTTATCTACATGGAAATCGAGGTGCAAATCTGGTACCCAAATCCTGTAGGATGTTGGTACCAGACTAGCACAGTAACAAATCTGGGTACCAGATCAGTGCAATGGTGGTACCAGAATAGGCACAAAGGTGGTATCAGATCATCACAGTGTTGGTACTGAATTACTGCAGTTTTGGTACCGTATCGAGTGATGCCTTTTCATGAAGCTGCTTAATAATAGTCAAAGTAATTAGAAGCATAAATAATCAACCATTTAATCAAAAAATAAAATAAAAAATCATGTTTTAACATAGGTTACCTCTTTATGCATAGGGATAAGGTCACAAGGTAGGTTTTTGGAGGAAATAGATAGCATATGCATATGTCAGAGATAAAATTGACCAAGATAGAAGCTAATATAAGGTAATAGGGGTGTCAAAATGGAGAACCAAAATTTCCCCCATGCTTAAGTCATTTCATGTCCTCATGCAACAATGATCTTCAAATTTTCAAAATTAATGATACTCCTCACTCGATCAAGCATTCCCTGAAATTCCACCTTTCTTTAGCTCCTTAAGTTCTCTTTTAAGTAACCTACTATACAATATAAACTTCCTGACCTATGTTTCACACTTCTTACACATGGCAAAGTAGTTATCATGGAAAAGTGGAGTCATGAGTAATAGATTAGATCTGTTAGTGATTTGACATTAAGTCTTATCCAATCTGTTATGGATCATAATTAGGAGAAAGGGTTGGATGTGACTCTAATATGATTATAGGATAGTGGCCAAGAGTTTTCATAATGACTTTGACTAATAGTCCCCCTAGCTAGATTACCTTTAAAATAAAAGTTATATAAGCATAGTTTAGATCTCATTTGAAGAGAGGAACACATAAAAGAATACATCCCAAGATGTTTATCTCGTTTCTTATCCAAGTTTTTAGAGATGAAGTTCTTCTTGCTTAGGTAAGGTGAATTACATATACTGAGGGTCCCACTTTCATGAAAACCTATTTATTTTAAAGATAGAACCCTAAAGTGGATACTTGAAGGTTATTAGGAACATCATCCGAGAGATATAAAGGTCATATCCTAGCCTTTATTTGATAACGATTTCTTCAAAATGAGACCCAAGGGTTTTTGTTCAGTTTTAGGTGTGCCACTTTATGTTTTTCAACTCCCTTTACCCAACATAGCCCCACTTCCAGCAGGCCTGTCCAGTACCCCAATGGGTTTACCTTAGTACCATACAAGCATGGCCCCATTGCCAACAGGCATGTTCAATACCTCGACAGGTTTACTTGTACTTTCTGATACTTCCTTTTTATTATATTACTCAAAATATTTAGAATAATGTATATTGTTCATTGACATCTTTAGAGTATAAGGAAGGAAGGTGGTACGAGAGTGTTTTAGAGTTATTAGGTACATAATTAATTGCTTGCAATTATCCCAAGGGTGACATCATCCACATTAGACTTAAATATAAGTTATTCAATGTATAATGGAACATCTCAGATAATGACTAAGAGGTCTCTCTAGTTAATCCTATTAGGGTTCTCATGAAAGTTCATTGAGGTTTTGCAAGGGCGGTCCACCACATGAGGTTTTCATCAATACCTCCCAAGAGAAACTTGTAAAGATAAACTTGGATAAGAACTTGTTAAATCAACTAGGTTAGTATTAGACATAATGGTGTCACCACTTTTCAATGGATATTTCAATTAGCAATCACCTTTTCAAAATGACAAGGTAATAAGACAAGTGCACCCATTATCATATATATCTAAATGTGAAAATATCCCCTTAAAGGATAGAAAGGATGATTCATTTAGGGGTGAGTGTAACAATGTAGGAGGAAGATGTATATGAGAGTAAAGAACAATTCAACACAAGACTTAAATGATCCTTGATAGAAAGAACATGAAAATATTAGCTCATACCTCCAATTAACTGAAGTTAAAACAACGTTAAGCACATGACAAATATCATATCACTTTGGCCTCAGTACCAGATAAGTAACGGAGCAAGTTTCTGCAGTACTGGAACGGGATAGTATCAGAACAAGATTATGCAATATCAGAACATGACAATACCAGAACAAGATTTTGCAGTACCAGAATAGATACTACCGGAACAGAGTAGTATCGAAACATAATTCTATAGTACCGGAACAAAGAAGTATCGGAAAATAATTCTACAGTACTAGAACAGAGTAGTACCAGAACAAAATTTTGTAGTACCAAAACAAAGTACCATAACAGAGTTTTGCAGTACCAGAATAGAATGGTACCAGAATTATGGAAATGACTATCAAATTTCAGCGTTGAACATGTTTATTTGGCCTTGTCGATGGAAGTTACAAAAGAATATGAATGATCAAAATCTGGACCAGGGGGTAAAATTTTTCTCAATTTTCAAAGTGCTCGGAATGCGACGAAAATGGTGTCATTGCGTCCGTCTCGTCTTCCTGATTCCGGTGGTATATTTACTTTCTCAAACGGAGTCCGTATGGAGAAGTTATCGCGGTCTATTCGCCAAGGCAAACAGGGAAAAATTTGATGTTGACTGAGCAGTCCATACAGTTGTACGGATGTTGACGTGGCATGATGGTACGATGATGTGGCAGAGCTGAGTTGGCACCTGCTGATGTGGTGGCTTGTGATAAGTTGACAAGTGGACGAGTTATATTGCGACACGTGGCGTTTTTCTGAGCAATGGAAAGGTGCCACGTGGCCCAATGAAGGGTTGCCACGTGGCACCCCGAGTTTGACTATTTGGTTGTATAAAATATTATGGAGGCCGCGGGGTTTGACCCCCGGACCTCCCCCACTACACAACGTTCCATTGAAACTCCACTAGCCAACATGTCACCGCATATTCCTTGTTATGAACGCGGGAAACATTTGATTTAAGTTTCATTTGTTTTGTAAACGGCGGGGGCTCGGGCCAGGGCTTAGCCCCGACCCCGGTTCTATTACATTTTTCATATGACCATTCACCATTTATATGTGCGCGCGGGGGTATTGGAATATGACCCATGGTTATATGCGTTTAATTATATGACCGTTGGCCTATTATATATGCGCGGGGGTATATTTCAATTGTAGCCCGGTTCTATGGTTATATATGTGACCATACCCTTTATTAATGGTGCACGGGTATATAACCATGTTATATATATATAACCAAAACCATATAACTTATGCGTGTTTTGTAACAGTTATATTATGGTTGGAATGGCGCGCAGTTTGAAAGTGGTTACAACGGTTAAGCACTTTTGCTATAGCCCGAGGTTTTATGCCTTCATGTGCCCAAGTGCTAGGCGGTTAGGGGTTGGAGGCGCCCTAACCGTTCTACGGTTTGCACCGTTGGCACGGTTGCACCCGGTGCCAGGTTTTAACGTGTTTCGGGAGCGTGTTCTGGGTTCATGCACACAGAGGTGTGTTCTATAGAACTAGTTCCAGCAAAGTAGAAGGAGGAAAATGGAGGAGGTCTAACTTTCTCAGTTTTTGGCCAATTGAGGTGCCGTAAAAGCCCAGCCAGGGGTTTTTGGATGTGCTGGATCCATTGGTGCTATTTTCAAGGCTATTTGAAGACTTCTTCTGCAATTTTTTCACCGTTGAAGTTTCAGGAAGCTCCAAGGAACTTGAAGCCCTCTTTGATGGAGGACATGGTTTGGTGAGCCTATATTTGTTTTCTATGATTGAATAATCATTTTTGGCTAATTGATATGATCTGAACACATTGGGACAGGTTTCAG
>JZKD02S1085670.1:266101-309913 GCA_000966675.3 Picea glauca | reverse complement strand
TGAAGATTTCAGAGACAAGAGATTGAGCTCTTAGGATCGAGGATAACTGTGAAAAAGAGTGTGTTATGATTGTGGGAAATAGAGACTGAGTCGAGATAAGGAGAGTAACTTTGGTCCCTATCTATTTCTGTGTCGAAAGAAGAAATTCAATCTCAAAGCATCGTGGTCTATCTCAGGGGTGGCTAGTGGTAAATCCGTTAGGAGTGACTGTTCCTATGGTTGGGTGGAAACAAGAACCCCTTCCAATAGTCACTTCACATTATCTGGTTCTAATAAGTGTTTTCATAGTCTATGCGTTGAATTGGGAATTAATGGTTGCATGCATGTATTTATATATCTATAAATGGTTTCAGTATTGAAATGGTTAAGTTATGGGTATACGTTGGCTTCCTTGAGAACTTATGCTTATGCTTTTCCTGTATGCTCCAGTTTCACTCTCGAAGGTTTTTTCCCCAGGGAGCTACCTCACAGCTCCGAAGTTGGAGCAAGCCTTTTGGCACTCCTACCATCTCGGTAACCTCATGATTTTACCCCACCCTGTTTCAGAACTTAAAGTTCTATGAATTAGGAAGGTGTTTCCTTCAAACCAGTAGCTTGAGAGACCTTGAACTCGTGCCCACGACCTTAACCAAAACCTGGATAAGAGTAGAGGTCATAGCCTGAGAGTCATTTGAAGTTCCATGTGACCTGGGTCTAGGAACCCTGCTTTGAGCCTAAAAGGATCTAGCTCATAATGGTTTCATAGCTTCAAGAGTTTGACGCTTTGGGATGTCAAACTTCACGATAATCAAAGTTACCTGAACTCCCTAAGTAACAAGAGACGTAGATGAATCAAGAACCTGACAGAGGAGATGAATGTGAGTCATTCATCGGGAGGAAAACTTATCTCAGTCATCAAATCGACTCAAATATCCACTAGAGTTAATGGATCAAACACCAGTCACTCGATTAAATCGATGGTTGGGAATCCTTGTGGAGAGAGAAGGTGAAATTAGCGGAAGTGCTAGTTCATGACCCACAATCAACCAACTTCATTGATCTCGTCGGGGTGGAGGATCAATGACCATGATTAGACAGATTCAGGAGAGAACTTTCCCGATTGCGGAGATTGTGACCCAAAATCACTATGAACCATCGATCTGTGAACATAGATTGATGGTTGGGAATCATTGCAGAGCGTGAACGCGAAATTTATGGATGTGCTAATTCACGTCCTAAAATAAACCAATGTCGTTGATCTCATAGGGGTGAAGAATCAATGACCATGATTAAACAGATTCTGGCTAGCACTTTTCATATTTCAAAGATTGAGCTCTCTGATAAAGAGTGAGCATGTTGGGGCCTCACAATCACTGTGAGTCGTAGATCTATGAAAAAATTAGTATTGGCCAGCTCTCGACCATGAAAATTTGAGGGAGGTTGAAAGACAATCAAACTGGAGCGACGTGACATAATGACGCCATCCATGGTGACATGGATATAATATTTATGAGCCACATGCCACTTTGATTTAGGCACATCACACACCCTATAGCCCTTTTTGAACGTGATACATGTCATCCTAGAGAAGGGCATGTGTCTCCCCTAACCCAACTACATGTTAGCCCCTAGTACATTCCCACCTTGCCCACATGGTTGGTGAAATGAATGGGATTCCGGGAGACCAAGACTTCGGGACTCCGGAGGATTTGAGGTGCTTCACAAATCCCCAAAGTGTCGAAGTGTCGAAGTAGATCCTAGTCGTCGATTTAGGAAGGCACGTGGAAGTAGATCATTAACTCTAGAGAAGATCACTCTGGAGGAATGCGAGGAGTGAAGTCTTGAAGGCCTAAAGTATCGAATTCTCGAAATCCATCGAAATCGTCCATTGGAAGGGTGTTACACATTATTTTGGTCACTCTGATGATGAATCTACAGGCATGTGTTCAGGCTCTCAAAACAATCTTTTACATGAGAAAAATGACAAAGTTCTTCCCCTACAAGGCATATTTTTAGAATGACGTTGCAGGATGACAGTGGTACACAGTGCAGAAATCCTTGATTTTCGCAAGCTACTCTATGCATGGCTCGTGGGATTTCTACATGATGCTATATAGGCAGGGTGCAATGGTGTTTGAAGCTAAGGAAAGGAAGAGGTGTCACGAAGTTTCTAGAAGGAGAATCTTCTAGAATGTGAGGTGGCATCTGTATGGTTTTGGTCTTACTGGCTTCTCTGATTTGGTGGGATCATCGTCATCCTTGTAACCACTCCATCTTCTCCTATATAATGATGGTTTTCTCATGAAAAAATTTAAGCAATATTGAGCAAAGTATTGTTGAAAAAATAGGCTGAATACTGTGTGAAGGATCCTATTACAATTGATGCTTGTGGTCTCTAGTTGTTCATTAAGATTTTCTGGACCATATTCATACAAATTCAGAGAAAGTGTATGTGTGTGTTGGAACAAAGGACCACCGAAAGAGAACTTGAGACATCAAGGAAATTTGGTTGTCTCTTCCACTTTTACTTAATATGATACGGTGACATGTTTCTTTCCCATAAAATCATTAGTGTTTTATTACATGACTCCTTGATCACGTGTTTAGGTTTCCATTGAATCTACAACTATTGCTTTCACTTTGGTTGGTTTGTGTCATTGTTGATCTGATTTGACAAGAGCACCGGAGTGAAGCAGGGACAATAGAGATATAAAGAAGTGATATCTAAAGGTATGTCATCTATTCCTTATTTGGTAGTAAATTCAATGATAGAAACTTAGGGAAAGCGTCATGTCCTATCTTGTTTTGTTCTATATCCAAGTGGATCTAGGGAGATTAGTTTATGTCCCCATTCACCGATTTATACAATAACAAAATTGGTGACTCCATTGGGGATATGACTTGATTGCAGTTTTTTTTTGGCCATTTTCATTTAACCTATTATTTTTACTTGAAATCAGTCTCTGAGTCTGTGGGAGATCCATTCATATTATCTGGATTTGAAAGTTCACTTAGATCCTTTACCCTCTTCTCAAAATTTCTTGATTTACAGACACCTTTGCACTATACCCTATACATAGCCTACGGAAACCTTCAATTTACGTGCGCTTGTTGTTTACTTCAGTGCAAACTTTCCGCACCCTATATGTTTCTGGCATGCATAAACTCTTGATTTCTGCACTGTAATGTGCTATTAGGATGCAATGATGCCTGTGAAATTTTTTGAGTTGGGTTTTAGCCTCTGTTAATCCCAGTTTTTATTTAATCAGCTAGGAAGGACTTTTAATGCCATCCCTTGACTATTTTGTAGAATTTTAACTCGTTGTTGATTGGTTTCGGAGATCGAATACCTCTCTTTTAATATTTTTCCAGTTTTTGTCTTTTATTTTTATCGACAAGGGTATAATCTTTGATCTTGTTTCTAAGTGCTTGTTCGATTAAAAGTCTTTGATTGGATTCAACATTTTGGATTGATTACGTGTTCCAGATTGCTTGATGATTGGGAAGTCATTTTTCATTTACATTTGAAGAAACACTTTCTTGTCATTCTTTACTTTTATCTCCATTGAAAGTTTGATTTGGGTGCTTGTTGAGTGTATAATTTTTCTTGGATTACTTTTCCTTTCTTCGTCATGCAAGAATTTAAAATCACTTACTATCAAGTAATCATATATAAAGAAATTTTATTGCATCCAAAAGAAGAGAACATTGAGAAACTGCATTGTTTTTTGGTTGTTTCCATTTGTGTCCATTGAAGAAAAAGAAAGTATATTTCGTAGCTTACATCATTCCAGAAATTAAAACCTTCTCCCTGTTGTAGATAGAGTTCATTGAACGAAAAATTGCATCATTCATTTCTATTTGCATATTATTGGGTCAAGGTCTTACACAACATTGGTTTCATTCCGGTCTCCCTCTTGAGTAACGACAACTTTAAAAAAAAATATTGCGAAATCTAAAAATCAATTAGTAACTTTTATTTTCTAGGGCTCTCTTAAACCAACATTATCTAGGCTAGAGATTTGGAATAGGATGTGAGGCACACTCTCCAAAGAACAAAACACACAATAGAATCTTGCGATAGGGAGTGTTTAATTCCATTTGCAACATTTTGTCCTGGGAAGACCTTCTCACACAAGGGTCAAACTCGAGGTCGCATTAAGATTGGTAGAGTTACTCACCTTCTTTGTTGATCTCAGTGTAGAGATTACGCATCCTTCAATGATGAGTGGAAGCCTCTCAATTTGATTTCAGGCTAGATACCCTGCCTTTGTGCGTGGATCAGACTGTCGATTGTTTCCCCATGCATCATTGTTCTTCTTGGTAGCCTTAGTTTCCTATCTTCTTAGGGTCTTACACGAGGTGATTGTGGAGGGGAAAGTCTTCATGGTACCTGGAATTGACATTGGTTAGACTCACTCAGACTCCTTGGAGGGTATACCCACGATTATGTGTGGGAACTTGCACCAAGGTGTAAGTTTGTTAAGCAGGTCGTCATTATAACTTTTCCACCTGCTTTGTCCTATCCCCTTCTTGCCTTGACTTCGTGACGTTGGATTTCATCACCAACTAGTGACTTTGAAATAAGAAGGTTTTGTTTTCTTGGTCTGATTCCTAGATTTTATTAGTGAGTGTTTCTTGTTTTCATAGTTGGCCATAGATTTTTTCTGTAAAATTTTTGGTTCCACAAAACATTGACCCTCCACTTAGTTCGCATAGAATGAAGGACTACCTCCGTAAGATCCGGAATTTTCCGAACTCTTGATTCCTAATCCATTGGAGGGATCTCCTAAACAGAGTGAGGTCTAAGAAAACATACCATCTCAAGCGGAAAGAACTGACTCTCTAGACAATTTTCGAATTGTTTTCGATTCTCTAGACACTTTCTGAATACCTCTTGGATACGAGAGACGTATTCTCCAACTGAATTCCTACAGAGAACTTGTTGTTGACACTTCTGGAATACCAACCGGACCTCTTACCGGCCTGGAAAGTGAAGATCCTTTTTGGACCACTAACATATTTCGAACCTCGGCTACAATGTAATACCTTTACGACTCGGGTGCAGGTGTTGATATACTTGTCATCTCTGAACTACCCAAGACATCTTCTACTTATATGATACCTCTAGATCACTTTAATAGCACAACTTGTTATATTTTTGTGGGTTCAAACACACAGTCTTTTGGTCCTAGCTCGACCCTCCCTCTTTAGATGGACCATTCTACAATGGTCCCAAACGCTATGATTATTCCCATAGGGAATACGGTGGTTACCCAAGCTCCCATCGGTACATCACTTTAGTCTAGACCTGTCCCATCTCTTCCTCATGGGTACCATGCTTTAAATACTTCCATCCCCATTCCTACCCAAGTTCCATCCAGAATTTCTGGAATTTTTACCCCTCCTCGATATAATGTTGCTGTCAGTTTCACTCTGACACCTTCCCAGGTCCTGTTGGCACAGGGGCAGACCCAGGTTTCAATGCTCAAGAGAGCACCAACAAAGCCCTAACTACCGGCCCTTTCGGCAACACCTGTGAAGCAGATGAAGTCTCACCCGAGGTAGAGGCAGGGGTGGTTGCAGGACTCAAGTGTCTACAACCTTAGCTGGGACACAGATCTGTGATTATATCGCTTATAGAGTACTCATCATAGATCATTTTTCAATATTCAACCCTTATTATACTTTGCAAATAGCACAGAGCATCGCAACATTCACTTAGATCTAAGGTATTTCAGCACTTAGCAACAGTAAAATAGATCATATCTAGTAGGTCAGCACTAAGAATCTTCATACATGTCATATATAACATTCACACACCTCTATAAGCACAAAGCATAAGTAGATCTATCTAAATATATCAAATCACTTAGAAAAAGAAGGATAAACACATCAAGTCAAAGCACAAAGCATAACACACTGATTTATGTGGTTCACCCCCACCCTGGGGCTATGTTCACCAACTCTTCTTCTTTATTAGCGTCTTCAATCGATTACAGCATAGAGCCACCAAAAACCTTCTTCGCATAGGACAGAAGATATGCGCAGCTCGCTAGATCCTTCTTCCTTACGTTACAGCACAAAGCCTTCCAAAACTCCTTTCAACAACTTGCACTTAGCTCTGCAAGCCTCTTACAGTCATGCACAGAGCACTTACAAAATTTATTAGCACTTATCTTACATCACATACATCCATATATCTTCCAATATATGCCTAGATATCTATTTATACATTACAAAAGTGGGCCTAAGCGTGGGTAAACCCACGGGCCGACATCCCTTTCCCATTACATATTCCCAAAAACCCAAAAGGGACCCAAAAGTGGGCTTATATTCCGCAATCTCTACTTCGTCTGGTGCTCCATCTTCGAAAAGTTGTCGAAGTCCAAAAAATGGTCAAGCATGACCAAGTATCTCCCAAAACTTGGTCAAGGGCCAACAGACCCCCAGCACTCACCTGTGACTCATCCCAAGTCACTCCGGTCTAATCAATTCTACCTCGAATCCCTTGATCTTGGCTCAAGCTTCTTCGACCTGTTGTTGTGCTATGGCCTCTTTCTCGGCAAACTCCTGGATGAGCACGTCATTGACGGGTCCCTCTAGTCGTTTTTCTATTGCACTCACAACCTGTTCTAGCCCTGCTCCTCGGCTTTCAACCTCTGTGAATAGCTGACATGTCTTATCTTTCACCGGTTGAAGTTGTTGAATCACTTTCATCACTTTGCTCTAGATCATATGGATATGTTGTTGGGTTGTGCATTGTTCATGAGATCTCTTCATTCTTTCTATGGGTGACAGGGCCTTCAACTACATCTGTAGATTTTCATCTTCATACTTTGCCTCCTGTAGCTGTGACTCCAGTTTATATAACTCTAGGTTTTCGATGAGGTTCTCATATGTCTGGGCACTGCGGTTACTCAGTTGCTTGCACTCCAAGGAAAGAGCTTTGAGTCTGTCAACTATGTTGCAGGTAGTTATTTCTCTTTGGTCTCCGATCTCCTGCGGGGTCTCGGGTACTACACGAAGCTCGAGATCTTCAATTCACTGTTGGGGCCTCTAAATTACTCCTTCCACTTGTGCCACCTACTATGGAACCTATTCTTTTGTCTTTAATTCAACAATGGTCACAGAGCGAAGTGCTTTGTTGACCAGTTCCTTTATCTCGAGTTTATCTGCGAGCAACTATTCCTTTCTTTGTTGTAGCTCTTCTTTCTCTGCATCCCATTTTTCTTGGAGAGAAATATTTTCTCATTCTGACGTGTTGTGATACTCCATAAGACCTCCATGTACCTGTGTTAAACCTTGAGTGGCTTGCGTTGTTTCTTATTGAGCCTGTCGAAGGCGAGCTTCGATTGTATCAACAATTCGGTGGAGTTGAGTTGGCTCATCCCCTATTTCTGGTCTTCCTATTGTCAGAGGCACAATGGAGACTAAGCGGCTAGACGGTAGTTCCTATTACACCCCTTGGAGCTCTATCTCAATATAATTATACATCTTCTCCTGCTTCACCTCTTGTTTCTCTAATATCTCCAACGCAACATCGTTTAGGGATGCAACGATGAAATTGAAGTCATCTAGGGTCAGTGTGCTTTGTATCTTAGTCATGGGAGCTTTGTACTTCTTACGAGAAGAAGGTTTTTGAGGTGAACCCTTCCTCTTCTTCAAAAGCTTTGCTTCGTCTCTACGCTTTTGTTCGACTTCTTCTAATTCTTCACCATCACCCTCTTGCTCTGGCATGATGGAAGAATTCTTCACTGAGGCACTACTTAAGTGTTTCACTTCGCTAATCTTTTGTCGCGTTCTAGGTCTGGGTAGATCCTGCATAGTTTCTAGACTTTCTACATCAGATATGTCTGCAGGGTCAGCTGGAACAAGGAGGCCCACCAACCATTCCTTTGTGATCTCCTCCAGATCTTCTTCTGTTAATATGTAATAGGATTGTAACTGTTTCTTTTGCTCGTTAGCACGCACTGTGATGTAGATAAAGTGTTTGTCTACGTTGAACTTCATCAGGGGACGAAACTTGTAGAGGGTGTTCGGAGTAATGCGCGATGTAGACTGGATAGCTACTTTCAACTGATTATAATATGAATCAAACATGGAATTTGACCTCCATTTTTTATTCATATCATTCGAGTACAACAGGGTACTGAAATTTGTGGCCAATGGTTCAAATGGCTCGATGTCTAGGAAGGTTGCACCTTCCGGCATATCTCATGTAATGAAAGCAACCAGACTTAGTAGCCAACTGAAATCAAACTCATATCCTTAGTCCTAGGCTTCTCTGTAGTCGAGCTCCAGTTGGTTTACCAAGTACTACGCCCAATTCATTTGTAGGCCCTCCGCGCACTTTCCTGCGAGGTCTACTACGAATCTAGTGACTTGGGTTGGTCGGTTCTTATGAACTAACTTTCTTGCGATCAACTGGAAAGCGAGGCGTACTACGCCATTCTGAATAAAGGCTACCTTGTAGCCATGCGTGCCCTTCTCGACATCACTATAAGTCTCTTTTATCTTCTGTGCTAAGGCTCGGTCTATGGTCTTTCTAGGATAAAAATCATGTGGGTCAGGGCCTTGCATTCTCACCTCGGTGATCCGATGGATCAAGGTCAGGTCCACTATGATACATCGGTTCAACCATAAATATCCTCCATGGTAACAGGATAACAACAAATTAACACATGTGTTCACTTCTTGATGTTGTCCAAAGTGCGGGATATTCATAACATTAAGCAGGGTAGAATGCGTGAGGTTATGGGTCCAAGGCTGGGGGATTATCTTTGAATTCTTACCTTTCATCTTGGTCGGATACTTATGCGAGGCGAGCATATTGTAAGATTTACGGTCTCCAAGGTTTATGTCACTAAACTTCAGCGATGCTATCTTATCCTGGTAGGTGCAAACTATGTGTATCCCTTTCGAGAGGTACGCAGTGACCAAGGCATAGTCAAAATCTCTAGGCACGCTATCTCTATTCACTGCGCCACTTAGAGAAGGTATATATGTAGGTAAGATGCTTGGAATCAACTTAGCATTCGCGAGATCATCTCTATGCTTTGTTCTCATCTCTGTCGTGATTTTGGAAGTTCCTACTCCATGAGCAGTCGATGGAGAAGCTTGGACTCCTCCTGTCGATGATGCTTTCACACCTGCATACATCCTTCTTTCCAACATGGCTTTCTCAGTCCTAAGATCAACGAGTACTTCCTTCGCAGATTCTTCAAGTGGGATAAGCTCCTCGGACATACGTGCTCGGGGTTAATAATATCGGGTTCATGAAGTAATGTAGACATGGAAATAAGATGGAAAGTAAGGACGTAATGATCACTGGACAATCTTAACCAAGGTTGTGAGCTCAAATTCTTGATTTGGCAAAAGTGTTCTTCATGCATGGTGTGACGTGATAAATAGGAAACTCAGCAATGGATTGTTTTCAACAGGTATGAGGCTTCATTAACTCTTGTTTTGTCTATTATGGCATGGTCCAATGGTTAGGTGGCGAGCCATAAATGTTTTTGCAGCTATTCGAAGCATCAATCGAATGGATATATCGTCCCCAACGGCTATATTGCTTCGCCACGGCGAAGTGAACTATGTCGTTGTTTTGATATCTCGGCGAAGCTCAAATTCTGCAAATTTTCCTTCTACGAGGCTCCCTCTGGAACCTTTTGTAATTTTTCAATCTTATCCCTCTTCCTACTTAGCTTCCTAGCCTTCTTTCCAGTGAGCTTCGTCTCAGTATTCTTCTTTTCATTCTGATTCTTATATTCTTTAGATATAGTTACTACGCGTTGTTGAGAATCTCTTAGGGTTAACATCTCTTCTGCCTCTGAAGTAAGTACTTTAGTATTTTGAGGGTATTTTAGTGGTCTTACAGCTTCAACATTGGATTCTCTAGGTTCAAATAGATTTGATATGTTTTCTTTTTCTTTAATCAATTGAGCGATCTTTCTGGTCATGAAATCTTTTAACTCTCGTTTTTTCTGTTCCAAGGCTTCTTCTTCTTCTTTCCGTCTGGCTTGATCTTTTTCAATCCAAGGTTTCCCTATTAACATGGTAAACGGGGCATTGTTTTCAATACATTTGATAATCTCAAAATCTTCCTTTGTCGAAGTTCCATTGACAGTCGTAGATATCTGATCAAGCCTCCCACGTAAACTTACTAGCTTCCCTCTGAATAGTCCTATTCCTCCTAATGAAGGGATCATAATAGGATTCCCTATAGCTTCCCAAGCTCTTTCTGGCATAATATTCACTTGTGTCTCTTCATGAAGAACACATTCAATGTTGAAGTCCCCTATTATTTCTTCAATGCATTATTTTCTTTGAAAATCTCTGATAATCTGACATGTCGGTGGTCATTCAGGGTTTCCTTCATTTGTATCAATACTTTCTCTGATTATTGTTGGGGTTCTGCCTTTTATGGATTTTCCTTTTCTGTATCTTCCTTAGGGTTTTCTTGGTTCAGATTCATTCCTTCAAGCTTAGCGATCATTCTAGGGAAATCCAACACTTCATGGTCCATAGCCTTACAACAAAGACAACTAGGTCTTCTTCCGAGGCATTCCTTAGCAAGATGTCCTAGTCTTCTACAACTGTAACAGAGGGTCAATCCTCTCTTTCTTTTAAATGGTCCCCAGATCCCTTTATACTGTGCACTAGTATCATAGGAGTTAACCTACAACACATTCTTTCTAGGATCCTACATCCATTTGTTAGTCCAAATATTCTTTCTATGCATAGGTATAACATATATTTCAATATTCTTATTGGATCTATTCATATCAAACCTTCTTTTGTCTATTAACACCATAGCTTTCAAACTAGGACAAAACCTATCAAATACACCTAGATCCATACTCTAGAAACAAAAATTTCCACCTATCTTACTTTTATAGAGCACAAATCTTTCAGATCTAAGACGTCTTTGACTATTCTTACCTTTAATAGAGCACAAAGTTTATAGATCTTACCTCTTTCAATCATAACGTCTCGCTCTTACCTTCCTTGGAGCACAAATCTTTCAGATCCTTCTTCTTCTCTACAGATACAACCTTCTTTCTTCAAATCAGACTTCTTTTCTTAGCACATAGATTATAAACTGAGTAGGGTACTGTGTGCTAGGGCACATATCTATGCACAAATCTTTATTTTTCACAAGCCTCTTCTTTCTTAGTTCCCAGCATTCATAGTTTTAGGTCTCGACAATGGAACCATTTATTGGCACAGGGGAAGACCCAGGGTTCAACGCTCAAGAGTGCACCAAAAAATCCCTAACTACCGGCCCTTTCGGCAACACCTGCGAAGTAGATGAATTCTCACCCGAGGTAGAGGCAGGGGTGGTTGCAGGACTCAAGTGTCTAGAACCTTAGCTGGGACACATATCTGTGATTATATATCTTATAGAGTACTCAACATAGATCATTTGTCAATATTCAACCCTTATTATACTTCACAGATAGCATAGAGCATCGCAACATTCACTTAGATCTAAATTATTTCAGCACTTAGCAACAGTAAAACAGGTTAGATCCAGTAGGTCAGCACTAAGCATCTCCATACATGTCAGATATAACATTCACACACCTCTATAAGAACAAATCATAAGTAGATCTATCTAAATATATCAAATCATTTAGCAAAAGAAAGGATAAACACATCAAGTCGAAGCACAAAGAATAACACACAGATTTATGTGGTTCACCCCCACCCTGGGGCTATGTCCACCGACTCTTCTTCTTTATTAGCGTCTTCAATCGGTTATAGCACAGATCCACCAAAAACCTTCTTCGCATAGGACAGAAGATCTGCAGAGCTCGCTAGATCCTTCTTCCTTACGTTACAACATAAAGCCTTCCACAACTCCTCACAACGACTTTCACTTAGCTCTACAAGCCTCTTACATTCATGCACAAAGCACTTACAAAATCTATTAGCACTTAGCTTACATCACATACATCCCTATATATTCTGATAGATTCCTAGATATCTATGTATACATTACAAAAGTGGGCCTAGGCATGGGTAAACCCACGGGCTGACATCCCTTTCCCATTACATATTCCCAAAAACCCAAAAGGGACCCAAAAGTGGGTCGAGATTCTGCAATATCTGCTTCGTCTGTCACTCCATCTTTGACAGGCTATCAAAGTCCCAAAAATGGTCAAGCATGACCAAGTATCTCCCAAAACTTGGTCAAGGGCCAAAAGGTCCCCTCTGGAGGGTCTTATCCACCTTTTTATGGGAGGATTTGGACCAAGTCACTCCAATCCTATTGGAGGATCTACTCCATCATTCACTTATGGTTTTCAGATTTCTGTTGGAGGACAATATAACACTGGGGGGGAAACTCAATTTGGAGGTCACAGCCAAACTGGAAAAAAAACCCCGCTTGGAGGACAACCCTTGCTTGGAAGTCCTACCCCACCTTATGGATAGAACATTCTAGGATCGTTAGCCCAGTATTGGAACTTTCTCATCCAGGTAAATCCACAATCATCTGGGGGGAAACAACCTCAAGTTAGATCTTTCATACCCCCTAGTTCGGGCCAGTCATATCTCGGTTCTTCCAATCCCATTTGGGGTTTGAACGTTCAATCTAGTGTCCCTTTCCAGGGGAACATCCCTAATCAAGACAACCATATGGGCTACATGCCTCCACATTCACGTATGAATCTGTCAGGAACTTCACCTCACATGCAAATTGCTTACGGTCCTACTAGTATTCTGACAAGACTTCCTCCCCAAAGTCACCAATATCCTCATGTGAATAGACAGTTACCCTTTTTAGCCACTTTGGATCTTCCTAACATGTCTAGAATCTTGAATGACCCCATCCTGCATTCTCCCCATTGGCCCATTATACCGGCCAAAATACCATCCGACATTCCAAAATTTGATGGTAAACCGGGAGAAGATACAAACAATCATGTCATAACTTTTCACCTTTGGTGTTCGTCCAACTCTTTGATGGACAATTCCATTCTATTACGACTCTTCCAATGAACTCTTACGGGTTTGGATGCAAAGTGGTATATAGAATTACCATGAGGATTCTTCACCAACTTTAATACCCTAGCCATGGCTTTCATCACACACTACTAGTTGCCAATCCGTTATGAAACAGGAACTGAGATTTTGAGTTCCTTCAAGAAAAATAAGTCCACTCACATCTCCGATCACATTCATGAGTGGAGACGAAGACGACGTGTGATCAAACTCTATATTCTCGATCAGTTATTGGCAGAATGGTTCACTAAATCCTTCGTGAATAAAATATCTCGTGACATTTCCATGGGTGGATTTGTCACAGAAGAATAGGCGATCAGTCATTCTCAATACCTTGATCTCTTTTATTCAAAAACAGGTACTCTTTACGATTTTGTCCCTGACGCACCTTATCCTTCTACCACCACTACCTCAACTACCCCTGCTGCTTCTCGTGAGGCTGATGGTGTGATTGGCACCTTCCATGCTCAACCTCAATCTACACAAGCCTCTCCCATCAATCCAAAGTCTACTGCTTCTAATGTTCAAAATTATCTAACTCCTACTCCTTCCACCGACAAAATCTTTGAGGTGAACTCCATTCAATCTACCCCTGCCAAAAAAAAAAAATCTAAAAAAGGGAAGGGTAAGAATAAGGAAGATAAAAATAACCCACAATCTAAGAAAGCCAAAACACAACCTGTTGATGATAAGGATAAGCACAAACCCCGATACCCTTTCCTTATCTGTGGTGATGATCACTACACGAAATATTGTCCAAGACGGGTCGAGGTTACGAAGTTCCTTCAAGGGACAACAAAACCTCCCACACCTGCCATTTTGTCCCAACCTTTCCCTTCCCAACAGCAGGCCCAATTGTTCATTCATGACCAACCCTCTCCCTCCACTACTTCTTATGTACTTATCTGCACAGGTGATTCAAAAAAGAATGATGTTAATCTTACCACTTAGGCCAAAGACTACTCTTCCTCAAAGGAGAAAGTTGATGATATACCACCTCCATTGGTTCAATAGTCTCCCTCAAATTCACCTCCCAATGGTCCTCTTCATATTGAACGACCGAGTCTTGATACAATTCTTTGCCCTCTCCCAAAGGGTTTTATTCCAAAGTCTTCCTTCAATCCTCATGCACATGCTTCTCAGAAATACAATATTGTAGAAGATTTGGCGCAAGCACATTCTACAATGTCATCTCTCGAAGTCCTTCAAATTTGTCCCACTCAACAAAAGGAACTGTTAAAATCTATTGGTGGAATTGACCTTACAGATACGAATTTGATAATTTTTTACCCGGAAGATCACATTCCAAGGCTACCCCCTCAACTCGCATTTTAGATACAAGTTGTTGTCACAGACAAGAACATTTGTAGAACCGTTATTGAGGAGGGTGCCTCGATGTGTGTAATGTTTGTTTCTTGTTGGAAAGCCATTGGCTCTCCTCCCTTAACTGAATCACACAACATGCTCAAATCCTTCAATGTCTCTAGATTTAAACCCTACGATGTACTCCCCTCGTTGCCTATTATGTTAGAAGACAAATCGGTCAATGTTGAAGTTGAGGTTTTTGATGCACCTCTTCATTACAACCTCTTACTTGGACATAGATGGATTGATTCCATGTGTGCAGTTGCCTCTACTCTTTTCCATGTAGTACATTTTCCACACTAGGGAAAGTTGTTACAGTAGACCAACTGGCCTTTTTAAACTCTGATGCCCATACTAGCAAAATACCCTTCATTTCAAGGACACCCCCTAGGTACGCGAATGTCAATGTGGGTCTACTAAAATATTTGACTCTGATGGGTACGTTCCCGATCCCACCACCCGATGTTCCGCCTCCTTTGGTTTCCTCGATCAACATGATTTCCACCTTCATTCAGGAAACCCCCGCATCTTCTGACCCATGGATAGTACCCGCACCTGGTGATTATCTTCGCTATGGCAACCAGATGCCTTTAAGTCTGGCTGAATCCACTTATCAAGCCATTCAATCAGAAAACCCTTCAACTACCTCTCTTGGTGATTCATCTCCTAATCCATTCCACATTATTTTTCCTACAGACGAGATGATCATGTCGGTTATGTCCATGGAAGACACCCCATGGGATGATGGGCATCATCGTTCCATCCTCTTCTTAGAGTAGCACACCTTAGAGAGTTACCAACGGATATTGACTCCATCGACCGTTGTTGTTGTCTCTTTTGTTCCCGAGTCTACACACGATGTGTTATACGAAGGGAACTTGAGTAACATTTCACCCACCATCCCCCTTGACATATCCATTAAACCTGGAGTTGTCGAAAATGTTCACATCGGAGCTTCATGTTCCACTGATAAGGTTGTCACATATAAGTCCCTTTTTTAGGAGTTTTGTGACATCTTCGCATGGAGCTATGAAGAGATGTTGGGTATTGACCCCGATATTATTGTACATGAAATTAAGACATACTCGGGTGCTAAACCCATATGGCAGAGACTTCGCCCGATCCACCCTCATAAAGCAACTGCTATCAAGCTTGAGGTTGAAAAACTTCTTAAACATGGCTTTATTTATCTCGTGGCTTTAACTGATTGGGTATCCAATCTAGTTCTATTTAACAAGGCACAAGGTACTATCCGTGTCTACGTTTCTTATAGGGATATCAACAAAGCTTGTCCTAAGAAAAACTTTCCCACCCCCTTCGTTGACCACATCGTCGACGATTGCGCCAGAAGTGAAATCTTCTCTTTGATGGATGGTTTCTCTGGATATAATCAAATCAACATCTTACATGCGGATCAACACAAAACCGCTTTCATTTGTCCTTGGGGCACCTTTGCCTACCGAAAACTACCCTTTGGTTTAAATAATGTCGGTGCGACTTTTCAACGTGCCATGTCTTATGATTTTCATGATATCAATCACATTGTACAACCATATCTATATGACCTATCGGCACATTCCATGCATCGTAGTGACCATCCGACACACCTCCGAGCCATTTTCCTTCATTGTCGGTTCTATCATATACACTTAAACCCACACAAATGTGTCTTATGTGTGGAGTCCAGCTGGCTTCTGGGATTTATTGTTTCACGTCAGGGGATCGGGGTAGATCCTTTGAAGGTTGAGGTGATCCTCAATATCCCTCCTCCTTCCTCACTCCTCCAGCTTCAAATTTGGGAAGGCAAACTTTGTGCGTCGTTTCATCCCAAACTATGTTGATTTAACACTAGGATTTACTCGACTGCTAAAGAAAGGTTCTGAGTTCATATGGGATACCACTCCCAACAAATATTTTGAATCTTTGAAACTAACTTTAACCCATGCCCCACTACTTTTCCCACCCAATTATAGTCGAGATTATTTCTTTTATCTTGCTGCTTCGGACTCTACCATTTACATGGTTCTATTCCAAGAAGATGATCTACACGACGAACATGTCATTTATTATTTGAGTCAGAGTCTCACAACTACCAAAGCCAAATACTTACATGTTGAAAAAATGGACTTGGCAGTTGTTCAAGCTGTCCAACATTTTCATCACTATATCCTATTACGCAAGACCACTGTAATTTATGATTTCAACCCTATGTAGCACATTCTCACACGCCAATTGCTAGGGGGAAAATACTCCAAATGGATAGTGATTCTCCAAGAGTTCGACTTAGAGTTCGAATGCACTAAGTCTAAGAAATCCTTGGTGTTTTCCGAACTGATATGTGACCTTCCCTGCACTGAGACATAAAATGTAGCAGAGGATTCTTTACCTGACGAATCCCTCTTTCTGATCAGTTCCGATGAAATTTGGTATGGAGATATCATTATTTATCTCCAGACTCAAACTTTCTGACCCGATTTTTCTAGCGCTAACCGTCGTCATATATGTTACCAAGCCCATCAGTATATTATGCTCGGTGACACTCTTTATCGCTGTGGGGTTGACTCCATTTTTCGATGATGTCTCACCTATGATGAGGCTAAGAAAGCATTGAATGACTGCCATTCTGGATCATGTGGTGGTCACATGTATGGGTATGCTACTACCCAAAAGATCTTACGAGCAGGGTATTTTTAGCCTTCTTTATTCAAAGACTGTATTATTTCCATCCAAAAATGCCATGCTTATCAAACATACAACAACAAGATACGATATCATCCCACTTCTTTATACCCTGTAGTTTCCATTGGACCTTTCACAAAATGGGGCATTGATTTCCTGACATGTAACCCTCACTTGGTCAAGGGGCATGGATACATCATCGTAGCCGTGGATTATTTCACAAAATGGGCCGAGGCGATGCCCACATTCGATAATACCAGAAAAACTGCAGCCCTATTCACATTCAATCATATCATCACACAATTCAAAATCCCACAAGCTATCATCATCGATCACGGTATCCATTTTCAAAATTTCATGATGTCCGAGCTTACCAAAAAGTTGGGTATTCGACATGAAAAATCAACCCCCTACTATCCACAGGCCAATGGCCAAGTTGAAGAAATAAACAAGGTTCTTATCACCATGCTTCGACGGATAATAGGAATTCACAAGACAAGTTGGCACACAATGTTTTTTTCATCATTTTGGGCCTATCGGACATCTGTGAAGTCTGCCACGGGATTTACACCTTTTCAGCTAGTGTATGGTATCGAATTTGTTCTGCCGATTGAATGTGAGAAAATGTCATTGAAGCTAGTCATTGAACTTCTCCCCAAAACCTCTACCGAAGAAGAATGTCTATTGTATCTGATGCAATTAGATGAAACCCGTCGTGATGCCACCTTGGTAATTGAAACCTAGAAGAAACATGTGAAAGTTCAATATGAAAATCATGGTAAACCACGTGTTTTCTCCGAAGGTGATCTAGTTCTTCTCTATAAACAAGATCGTGATTTACTAGGGGCCGGAAAATTTGAGGCTATGCGGTGTGACCCTTATGTCGTCAAATGAGTGTTGGAGAAAGGATCCTATGAGTTAGTCAATTATGATGGTATTCCTTTGAGTGAACCTAGAAATTGGCTTTACCTGAAGAAGTATTATGCCTAGGTTATATTTGCATGAGTGCTTGTATTTTTACTGTATCATAATTTTGTGTTCTACTCTTGTGTTTTTTTGTTATTTGGTTTAAAACCCTAGCAGCTTACCTTGCGTTGTTCTTGGTTTCTAGATGTTGATGTCTCCACTACCCCACATTGGCTTCGTCAGTGGCTCTAGCCGTAGTACTCAAAACTTAGCATCCGCTACTTGGGAAATCTATGCACCTACGAACAAGTTAATCATTCTACACAGTGTTTTCCTTGGTCATGCAACTAACAACATCACAGAATATAGCACAGTCATTGAATTGTTGATCGGTGTTATTTCGCTTGGAATCTGTCACCTAGTTGTACGGCTTGATTCACAACTAGTGTTACTACAGCTAAGTAATGTCTATGCTATTCGAAGTCCTACATTTTTATGGGTATATTTGTGAATTCGCCTCTTGGAACGTTATTTTGATTATATTGAGGATCAACACATTCCTAGATGTCTAAATACATTAACCAATGCATTAGTTAATTATGTGTTAGATAGAAATTTGAGACATTTATAAATCCAATCACACACCACATGTTGTATATAAATCAAAGTAAGCCAGTAGGAGCCTCATGTATATATATAACGATAAAATGTTTTACAAAAAGGTGTTTTCCGTCCAAAAGACCAAAATATCAAAATATGAAGCCCACAGCTTCTACAAAATAGCATCATGGATGCTTCTCACGGTAGCATGCTACTGCCTGTGCTACTCTGTGAAGTAATCCATTGAGTGAACCAGACACGCCTACGGTGTGGCACTGATAACGCCTCGAAATCTCGTTGATCAAGATATCCGGGATGTCTGTGGTCAAACCTTCTAGATTATGCTCGACCGCTTCATAATCGTCAGCATCCCATCCTGCTACTACCGCTTCTTCCCCTCACCTCTGAATGGGGGAATTTCCCAGAGGCTAGTGTGGCCCTACATCTACATGGTCAAAATATTTGATTATTCATTGGATAGAGAGCATATATATAAAAAATATTATATTCTAAAATTTCACAAAAACACCATAAAAACAAAATGTTTTTCTTACCTAGGTCCCCCCACTGAAAACCCTCAGGTAGAACCAAATCCGGGTCATTGAGAAATTCCATGCCAACATATGCGTAATCATCTATCATCAATATCTATGACCTCAATCAGGCAAAGAATGCATCATTGTATTTAATAATGGGGCACGCTACATGCCGGGCCATGAGATCACGCCACCGCTTCATTCATAGATATTGTGGCACTAGTATACCCCACTCTACCTGTAGGTGTGAATGAGGGACTCTTTATAGAAATAAAGACACCAAAATGGATCCATACCCAAATTGATTCAGGTCCCCGCTCTTTCTTTTTGTTAACTATGTATTCATACTGCGAAGAAGACCATCACACCAGTTGAACACACGAGGTTCTATGCATTCCACGACATACTGAAAATAAATTTGGAGGGCCATGTGCAGAGACACACTTCTAACCATGCGCGTAATGGTAAAAAGGATGGTTCGGAGAGTCAAATCCTGAACACCTCTTATGGCTACCTTACCTTTGCGTCTCTCAGCCTCTGGTTCAGAGTACCGATGGATGTATTCGCTCATCGGTAGGCCACCACCTCGACCCCTTGTTAGGGTCACTGTGCTCCATGATGGGATAAACCCGTCAAGAAGTAAATGTCTTCGATGTCCAAATAAATAACATGGACAACGACATGAAACACCTACTGGTATACATCCCACATGTGGACCAGGTATTCTAATAACCTCAGTTGGGATCTCATGCCCTAGATTTTAAAATTTTTTAACAATCCGCACTACTGAAGGGCATTGACAGTGCACGGATCATTTAAGGCCATGAATTCATCATCCTTGTGTTCCCGTTCTCTTCATTCCAAAATTTTGGCAATCAAATACCTTCATGGAGATGAGGAATGGAAGTTAGCATCTTCAATCGTTGATTTTGAAATTCTTTTTTGGGAAAATGCATGCATAATTTTTTGGGATTTCGGTCATCGGAGATGAGTTTTTAGTACAGTGAGGGGTTTTCGTAGGTGAACCATAGGGCACCTATGGAAATCATTGATTTTCGCAGGTCCCGATACTAGTCACCTGTGGCAGCCCCAACGCGAGCCTACCGACCCAAAAACTCATCCAAAAACTACCTTTAAACAAAAATAAATTAATTTCAATCCATTGAAGAAGAAGAGGATGACGAGCTTATCGTGTTGATGGATAATGTTTTTTGAATGATTGAATGTGATTCTCGCAATCGACAGCCGAAATATGAGGTAAAAAACATGGTTTCTAGACAAGTTTTGAATGAAATGCAAATGAAATAGCAATAAGAGGTCTTACCCCCTTTTTATTTCATTTTTTGCTTTTTCTTATAATACTTTATATTATTTTAATGCATTTTATCATAACCTAATGGTCTAATGGTCATTTGAGTCTGTTTTTTCTCGCAGATGTGAAGACCAAGGCCCTGAACAATGTCCTGTGGATGATTTTTCTTGATTCAATTTTTTGTTTGTTACATATATCAGTACTTTTTAGGGTTTTTCAGAAAAACCTCGAGCCTAGTATTTGTTCGTTCTCGTGCTCGAAAATTGATGAGAACACAACCGAATATACTTTTGTTATTTTTTCGTACTCGTTATGGGAACACGAAAAATTGAAACCTATGGAGTATCCTTTAAGCTCTTTTCACACTCCATAAAAAAGAAAAGATTATCAAGCGAACTTGTTCTTTTCACTCTCGTAAAAGTATTTGAAGAAAACATTTGATAGGCGATAGTTTATCACTTTTTCGGTCTCGTCAGATTACTTTACGAAAAAGAAACTAAGAGAGTTCTCTTTAATGTGTTTTTCAGACTCTATAAATATGAAAAAACCCTGAGTTTTCTATCTTTGGACTCGTTAAACAAACATCGAAAGACCCACATGGGACCGAACCACTCCTTCTTAGGGTTTGTTAAACATACTCTGAGGGACTCATCCAAAGGATGAGATTACATCAACAAGCATATGTTATCCTCCTCAAGATTACATAAAAATAAAGAGGTACTCGCCAGAAATGGTGGGGGGAAATTTGGGAAAGAAATGTGTCTCTGTACCCGTGTTAGTGACAGTACTAGTTGCTCTTGAACATGAAACCCCCCTTCATCATTTGAATCTGGGTTGGGAAATCCATTTGTCTCTCATTTGGCCCTCTCTACGTCCATATCTTGGGTTGTTTTTGAGTCAATTCTTCCAATACCATTTTCATGTCATTCATATGTTCAAGAGAAGTCCAAACAAGCCCTCTATCGAGTTGGCCATCTGCAATTGTTAATTCTTACCATGTCAGCCTTCCCTGTGTCAGTTTCAAATCATTTTCATACTTTGATCTACCCTAAATCTGTTACTTATTTCATGTCACTGATGGGGGATACATCAAGGCCCTCCTATGACGAGTCTTTTCCTGTCAACTTCAACCCATCATCCGGGAACAAGACCTAGAAATCGTTTAGTACCTTAGAGCCTACATGCCTCAATGGAAGGTTTCTTCACTTTCGATAGTAGATTCACATCATTTGTCCTTGATCGAGAGATTTCATCGAGTGTTCAACTTCATCTCTTTTATTCACATTCGTTGGATTGTACAAAGATACCTTGGGATTCATATGGTGATTTCCCTCGCACTTGTTAACGGTTTTCATCAATGAATGGTAATCAAGTGGTTTCTACCATGTTAGACTTCAACACCTGTAATCACATGGTTAGATTCGTACTTACGGACGACGGGGTTGAAAACCATGGATCTCATCATTTTGGTCCAGGTTGCAATGGAGTATTTATGATTTGTATTTGACACACATATCCACTTTGTACGTCTCATGGTTGTGTCTAAATTTAAGCTTTCTAATACATAGATCCACAGTGTATTTATGGTGGCTATGTAGAATATTGATGACATGGATCCACTGTGTATAATTGGTGGCTATGACTTAAATCACTTGTATTCTGAGCATGGGAATTCATACCTTATAAATGGTATAATTTTATGTAGATGCTTGATTGTTTGTAGGTTCTCGATTGGTGCGCTCCTTGTTCCCGACACACACACGCATTTTACAAAATATTTTGGTTGTCACAAGTTCCAAACTTATGCTTTGGGGGGCATTCTGTTACAAATTATTTTGGTCACTCTGATGATGAATCTACAGGCATGTGTTCAGGCTCTCAAAAAAATATTTTACATGAGAAAAATGAGTAATTTATTCCGTACAAGGCATATTTTTAGAATGACATCGTAGGCTGACAGTGGTACACAGTGCATAAATCCTTGGTTTCTGTAGGTTTCTCTATGCTTGGCTCACGATATTTATGCATGCTGCTATATAGGCAGGGTGTGACGGCGTTTGAAGCTAAGGAAAGGAAGAGATTTCACAAAGTTTCTAGAAGGATAATATTCTAGAATGTGAGGTGGCGTCCGTATGGTTGTGGTCTTACTGGCTTCTTTGATTTGGTGGGATCATCCTCATCCTTGTAACCACTCCATCATCTCCTATACAATGATGGTTTTCTCATTGAAAAGGTTAAGCAAGATTCAACAAATAATTGTTCAAAGAATAAGATGAAGATTGTGTGAAGGATCCTGTTACAACTGATGCTTGTGGTCTCCAGTTGTCCATCAAGCTTTTGTGGGCCATCTTCATACAAATTTGGAGCAAGTGTATGTGTGTGTTGGAAAAAAGGACCACTGAAAGGGAACCTGCGACATCAAGGCAATTTGGTTGTCTCTTCCACTTTTACTTAATATGATACGGTGACATGTTTCTTTCCCATAAAATCATTAGTGTTTTATTACATGACTCCTTGATCACATGTTTAGGTTTCCATTGAATCTACAATTGTTGCTTTCACTTTGGTTGGTTTGTGTCATTGCTTATTTGATTTCACAAGAGCACCAAAGCGAAGTAGGGACAACAAATATATAAGGAAGCGATATCTAAAGGTATTCCATCTATTCCTTCTTTGGAAGTAAATTCAATGGTAGTAACTTAGGGAAAGTGTCATGTCCTATCTTGTTTTGTTCTAGATCTAGGTGGATCCAGGGAGATTATTTTATGTCCGCATTCACCAATTTATCCAATAATAAAGGGGATGTGTGGTGTTCGATCTGTGACTCCAGGTACATATTACTATGGAGGAAAAATGCTTTGGAGCATTCGAAACTCCTGAATTAAAACAGGGCCATCAAAATCACTCAGGACATGCGACATTGGATTGTGAACTTTGGATATTTGCCACTCTAGAGGATTTGTGCGGTGGTTGTCTCGGTGCCTGTTTTCTTGGTGTCTAGTCATAGCCCACGGTCCTATGTGAGTATGGATGGATGGAAGGGGCTAGGTCTGGAATTAAAACCCTGAAGGCCGAACATCAAATCCCTCGTGAACCTATGAGTTAGTCAAGGACCAAGTCCAGTCGTTGGATTTGTTGGTGGATGGATTTTCGCCATAGAATTAAGGACACTGGAAGATCCAGGATATTGGAGGACTCGGGGAGAAACATATTGAGTCGAACCCACATGGAAGCCTTGTGGCCTTGACCAATGAACACCTAATGAACTTGGGAGAGGATAGCTTCCAGATCTAAGCTCGATTCGAAGCATGGAGACCGTGGTTGGAAATCTCTGGAAGAGAAAAATGGAATAGAGACCCCGAATGGGGGTTTTGATTTTCTTAAGAAGAATCAAATTTCAACGCCCCAATATGGGTGTGTTACACCTATATTAGTGAATATCACTAACTCATTGAACATATGATAATATACATTGATTCTCATTCTTCATATTGTATCTCTCTTCCTTTTCTTGATAAGTTGTCTTTGTTTATGCTTTTGCTAGGTCTCATGTGCAAGTTTCCATGAAACATTGACATGGTATCAAAGCCAAGCTGCTTGGAGAAACCCAGACAAGCCAGAGAAGAGTGAAAGAGGATTTAATTATTGAGTAAAACTAGTTTTCTCCATAGTCACAACCTATCCCTATTGAAAGGTGCGACAATTGGAATCATCGCAACCTATCCCTATCGAAGGGTGCGATGGTCGCACTCACAATCTTCGCACTCAAAATCATCACATTTTATCCTTCTCTAGGGTGAGATAATTCAACATCGTCACACTGTATCCTTCTTTAGGGTGCGACGATTCAGTCGACCCTCCATAAAATTGGTTTTTTTGCAATAAAATAGCCATATCTCAGAATCTGTGATCTGGGTCAGGCTGAAATTTTGACTAGAGACGTTAAACATAGGGATGCTCATGCTCACCAAAAATATCCAAAACCCACATCATATTATAGGAGATATGTCTATTTTATCATATCTATAGTTCTCATAAAGATGTCAGTCATATCTTGGAATCCACGATCTGGGTTTTCAAGATATTTTTAGAATCAATAGCAGGGATGGAGACGATGCAACTTCTTCAATCAATTTTGGTGATAATACTCACACCATACAACTATTTTGAATTGAATTCGAAAGACGCATTCCAAATCAAAAGAAAAGTATTGTATAATGTGATGATGACGACACAAACAAAACCTACATTAGCGCTTGAGAAGACTAGATGGGTGAAACGTAAGGATGAGGCCACATGACTACTTATTGAGTTAATATCCACTTATTTATGGTTTCATGTTTCCACATGAAAGAATCCAAATGAGATCTAGACCACCTTGGAAGGACTCTTTGGAAAGCAGGATGAGATGCGAGGTCATATGCTTGAGGTAGAGTTGAATACCTTAGACCCTAAAAGTTTTGATAATATACATGATTTCTTTACTAAATTTAAATATTTGATATTGAGTTTGGGTGAATGTGGTATTGACAATTCTACACAAGATAAACAACTTATTCTATCAATCTTGGCCAAGCTAGGACCAGAATATGTTGTATATGTCTCCAATTTCCATTATGGCAGATGTCATTTTGGAACAAATTGGAAAATGCCTACGATGGCTCAGTTCATTGAGTATCTCACACAAGAGCATACAAAACTCATACATATGGGCTTAATGAAATATCCCAAATCACATGCACTCACCATGCATGATGGAAAAGGATCATCCAATCTGAAATCGAAGTAGAAACGAAAGGAGTTATTACATCCAGAGTCAAAGAAGGAGGGATATTCCAAACCCTTCAAGGATTCTTCAGGTTCCAAATATTCTTCAAATTCCAAAGGGAAGAAGAAGAAAGGAAAGTAGTGCACATATTGAAATAAACTGATTCATGAATAATCCACATGCATGAAGAAGCATATCTATCTTATGACATAGGTAATTCATAAGAATAACCTTGGAGACTTCATTCCTGAAGGAGCCAAGAAGAAGGAAGAAGACCATGCGCCTAAGAAAGGTAATCATCATGCTTTGGTTGCAATTAATTCCTCATATGATTCATGGATTATAGATTCTGGCACATCACATCATATGGAAGCTAAAGAGGAAGTTTTTATTTCTTTGATTTCATGCTCTTGACCTCCTATTATCATGGGGGATGATACTCCAATAACAGTTGCACGAGAGGGAAGAGGGGAACTCCCTAATGGAAGTTTTGAGAATGTTTTACATGTTACAAATATTTCTATAAATATTATCTCAATTTATCAAATTAGTCAAACAGGTAAAAGGGTTGAATTTACATCAGATTCAATTATTGTACTTGACATGCATGACAGTTCCATTATTGCAGTTGGTGAGGTAGATCACAAATAATGTTTGTATAAGTTCACTAAGTTTACTAACTATGACTCCTCTTTTCTACTTACACATGCTAATTATAGTAGTAGAGTATGGCATGAGATATTTGGTCATTTAAACTTTAGGTACATGCAGCGAATTTCCAAGCAAGGAATGGTCAAAGGATTTCCAGACATTCACTTTTCTGAAGGGGTTTGTGAAGGATTCATTCTTGGAAATCATCATGAAGAGAAGTTTGAAAAGGGGAAGGAAAGGAGAGACTCCTCTTCCTTGGAGCTTGTTCACAGTGATCTCATGGGTCCATTTCCACATCCATCCATTAGCAAACAAAGGTACTTTCTTACATTTATTGATCATTACTCACGCTATACTTGGGTTTATTTTCTCAAACAAAAGTCTGAAGTTTTTGAGCATCTCAAAGACTTCAAAGCTCTAGTAGAGACACAAATGGGGAACAAAATCAAGATCCTCCATATAAAAAATGGGGGGGAGTATATAAAAAAAGATGTTCATAATATTTGTCGTGAAGTCGGTATCCAGTTGCGGCACACAACTCCATACACTCCACAGCAAAATGGAGTTGTTGAAAGGAAGAATAGGTCTCTCAAGGAGATGACCAGTTTCATTTTGCATGCAAGATCACTTCCTTCCAAGCTTTGGTCTGAGGCACTTAACTATGCTGCTTACATATAGAACAGAGCACCTCATAGATCTATTGAGGATAGGACACCTTTTGAAGCTTGGATAGGTGACAAACCAGATGTCACACACTTTTTCATCTTTGGATAGAGCATGGGCCCATATTCATTCTGAAAAGAGGAAAGCCTTAGATCCACAGATAACACCTTGCATCTTTTTGGGATATCCATATGATGTGAAGGGGTACAGATTGATTCATCCCTCTACATACTGGCTCATCATTGAGTGAAATGTTCAGTTTGAGGAGATTCCTTTGCATGCACCTTTTTTACAACATGAAAAGACTCTTGTGTTTTCATCAGTTCCAGACATCAGAGATGATGATTCTACACACTCGGATGTTACATATTTAGACACAGATTCAGAGGATTATGTACATGAAAACAAGTAGGTAGTACAACCAAATGAGTATCCATATTCAGAGCTTCATCAAATTCCCAAGTGGGAATATTACACACTTCAGGAAGAAGGAAACCTTGTAGGGGATCCATTGGATTCGAGGAGGACTCGATCTCATCATGTGGATCCTTCTCATGTACTTTCATCTTCTGAACCAGTGATGTCCATGCATTTTTATATGGTTCAATCTTCTTATCCACATACCTACAATGAGGTTGTTGGAAATATAGTATGGGAAGCAACCATGCAGGAGCAGCATGAATCTCTCATAGAGAATTAGACTTGGGATCTAGTTCCACTCCCACCATGGAGGAAACTTGTCAGATTCAAATGGGTATATAAAACCAAGAGAGAAGAATATGGTCAAGTGAGAAGGTACAAGGCCAGATTAGTTGCAAAAGTATTTTAGCAGATTCATGGGATAGATTATGATGAGACCTTTGCTCCTGTAGAAAATATGGACTCCATTCAGTTGGTTCTAACCATTGCAGCAAGAAAAGAATGGGAAGTTTACCAGATGGATGTGAAGAATGATTTTCTTCATCGTGACGTTTCATAGGAGATCTACATGGAGCAGCTACAAGGGTTCATTCAGAACTCATCTTTAGTATGTAGACTAAAGAAGTCTCTATATGGCCTCAAGCAAGAACCTAGATCATGGTATGAAAAGATGGATTCTTACTTTATTTCACATGATTTTTTTATATGTAAATATGATTCCAATGTTTACATGTTGAGGACTACTAAATTTGTGATGATATTAGTACTCTATGTTGATGATCTTTTGATCACTAGTAGCTCTACTTCAGCCATTTCTTTGGTCAAAGACATTTTGCATGAAAGGTTCTCTATGATGGACATGGGTCCACTACACTTTTTTATTGGTCTTGAGATTAGTCAGGATGCTTCCGGCATCAAACTTTCTTAAGTTAATTATGTCAATGATATTCTAGATAGATTCCACATGACAGACTGTAAGTCTGCACCTACACCCTTCTTATATGGGATCAGACTTGAGGATGGTGGGGATACACCATTAGTGGACACCACTTTGTATCAATATTTGGTGTGGATTCTTCTATATCTCACCCACATCCGTGAAAATATCTCATATGTGGTAGGATTAGTTTCCAGATACATGCAGGAGCCCCATGATATGCATTGGAAGGCTTCCAAACGCATCCTCAGATATTTTCAGGGAACCATAACTTATGGGATTCACTATGCAATTGTTTGTGAATTAGATATCATACGATTCATAGATTCATATCGGGTTGGTGATGTTGGTTATGTGTTATATTATTTGCACATGGTTTTTTGACACATGGTTTTTTGTCGATGGTTTTTTGCCAATGTTTTTTCGACACATGGTTTTTTGTCAATGGTTTTCTATTTCCAGTTAAGGAATTAGGGTTGTTGACTAATCCAAGTCATTGGGTTAGGTTTTTGGATGTCTTTGGTTCCTATATGTATATTTTATTGTAAGCAATGTATCACTATGAATGAATATAGAATATGTTGGTTTTCCCGGTTTAGGTTTCTAGGGGAAAAATCTTTGTGTAATGTTTGTATTTTCCATTGTATCGTTTATGTTGTTTTACTGAAAATATGTTTGCAATAAATATTGTACAAGGTTAAAATATACATTTTGTATTAGAGATTTGTTGGCTTCAGGGGGATTCCTTTGTGTTCAAGGGTTTGGCTCGGGACCGTTATAATCCTTTTTACAGTGGGAGATATGTGGTATTGATTTTTTAGGTGAAAAGAAATGGCAAGCAATTTGAAAATGGAGATAGAGAAGTTTAATGGGAAAGTTTTGAGTTGTGGAAGCTCAAGATGGAAGATTTGTTGGTGGAAAGAGATCAATGGATCATGGTAGATCTAGGTATTGCACCTACAGGAACTTCAACAGATGACTGGAAAAAGTTGGATCATAAGGAGGAGAGAACAATCTGATTGTGTCTCTTAGATTCAATATTATTGAATGTGTCATAGGAAGCTGTAGCCAAGGATTTATGGGATAATTTGGGGAAGTCTAGGTCCCTAGTAAATAAAAAATTCTTGAGAAATAAGTTGTATAATCTGAGGATGAGAAATGGAGACTCGGTGGTAGAGAATTTGAATGCTTTCAATACTCTGTTAAGTCAGTTAGTATCTGTTGAGATTAAAATTTCAGATGAAGATAAGTGTATCAATTTACTGTGTTCTTTAACAGACTTGTGGGATAGTCTGGTTGTGGCCATAGGTAGTAATACAATTTCCTTGAAGTTTGAGGAAGTGATCTCATCCTTGTTGTCAAAGAAGATGAGACGAAAGAATACGGAAGGATAGAGCACAGATGCATTATTTCCAAGAGGACGCTCCCAGGAAAGAAATAGATATAATTTCTCAAGTGGGAGATCTAAGTATAAGGGTATGTCTAAATATCTCAAAAATGTTGTAAAGGTATGTTGGAGATGTGGAAAATAAGGGCACTACAACAAGCAGTGTAGATCCAAAGTTGAGAAAAAGAAGGGATCTGAAGAATCTCCTTCTACAGAAGAAAAGACCTCCAAGGAAGAAGGAGGGAATGTGTACTTGGATTCTTCAAGAACACATGAAAATCATGAGGCATGGTTGGTTGACTCAGGTTCATCCCTTCATATGACTCCCCACAGGGAGTGGTTCTGTGAATATGAAAGGTATGATGGAGGTAATGCTTTATTAGGTGATGATTCGACAACCAGAATCATAGGACGAGGAAAAGTCAAGTTGAGGCTCATAGATGGAAGGATTAGAACATTGCCTGGTGTTTTGCACATCCTAAGTTTGGCCAAAAATTTGATTTATGTAAGAAAAATGGATGATGCAGGGGTAAAAACAATATTTGAAAAGGAAACCTGCAGGATGGTTCGAGGAGCAATGGTGTTGTTGAAAGGAGTTTAGTTTGGAACTCTGTATAAGCTGTAAGGAAGCACTATTAGTGATGGGTGTAATAGTTACATTGTTCCTGATATTGGAGTTGAAGAAGAAAGAAGTACTACAATATCTGGAGAAAAGGTTATGATGTGGCATCAAATACTAGGGCATATCGAAGAGAAGGTTCTTCGACTACTACACGGTAAAGGTATGGTTGAAGGTATGTCTAACTACTCTATGGATTTTTATTTATGTGAACATTGTGTAGATGGGAAGCAGAATCAGGTAATATTCCCTTCTAGTGCAACGAGGGAAGAAGGAATTTTACAACTATTTCACAGTGATGTTTTTGGACGTGTATCAATCCCATCATTGGGAAAATCTGTGTACTATGTCTCATTTATAGATGAATTCTCAAGGAATACTTGGATATACTTCCTCAGGAAGAAATATGAAGTCTTTGATAGGTTTAAAGAGTTTAAGGCTCTTGTTGAGAATCAAACAAAGAAAATAATTAAGGTGTTGAGGACAGATAATGGCGAAGAGTTCTGCGGGAATGAATTTGAAGAATTCTGTAAGAAGTGCAGTATAGCAAGGAAAAAGACTACTTCATATACACCTCAATAGAATGGAGCTGTAGAAAGGATGAACAAGATGCTGATGGAAAAATCAAGGTGCATGTTTAGTGGTGTCGGGTTAGGGAAAGAATTATGGGCAGAGGCAGTGGGTACTACATGTTACCTAGTCAACAGATCACCCTCATGAGCACTAGATAACAAGAATCTGCAAGAGGTATGGACTAGTAAGAAACCTTCTCTCACACATCTCAAGGTATTTGGTTGTGATGCATATGTTCATTTTCCAAAGGAAAACATGAGTAAGCTAGATAACAAGATTGAAAAGTGTATCTTTATTGGATATAAATATGGTCTCAAAGGTTATAATATTTGGAACCCAGAAACTAAGAGGTAGTGTAAAGTCGAGATGTGGTATTTAGAGAAATGAAGGATGTTGTTAAATAGGAATTCCTACCAAGTAAGGAAGAACCAGAGAAAATAGAATTTGAGTTAACGGATGATGAGTCAGACTCTACAGAAGCACATGAATAAGAAGAAGAATATCCTCGTACTCCAGTATTGAGGAGATCGGTTCGAGAAGGAAGGATAACAGAAAGGGAGGCAGTGGATTCAAAGGATGGAAATCTTTGGAAAAGGGACATGGATGAAGAAATGGTAGCTTTGGATAAGATTGAGGCTTGGGATCTAGGGAAGTTGTTGACTGGAAGAAATCCTATTGGCAGCAAATGGGTATTTAAAAATAAGTTGAATGCAGAAGGAAAAGTGGAGAAATACAAAGCTCAGTTAGTAGAAAAGGATTATTCCCAGGTTGAGGGAATTGATTTTGGTGATATTTTTTCTCATGTTTCCAAGTTAAATTCTATAATATTTATGTTATATGTTGTTGCTGCATTTGATTTTGAAGTAGAACAGATGTATGCGAAGAAAACATTCCTACACGGGGATCTGGAAGAAGAAATCTATATGAAGCAACCAGAAGGTTATGTTGTGAAGGGAAAGAAGGAGATGGTATGCAAGATGAAAAAGTCCATGTATGGTTTAAAACAATCACCAAGGATGTGGTATCAAAAATTTGATACCTCTGTGCTGGGAGTTGGCTTCACAAGAAGCAAAGAGGATCATTGTGTGCATTTTAAATTAATTGGTGATCATTTGATTTATTTTGTCTTGTATGTGGATGACATGTTGCTGATAGGAAAAAATAAGGAGATTATCAAGGATGTGAAAACTCAGTTATACTCTAAATTTGATATGAAGGATCTCGGTGCTTCAAATTTCATTTTGGGCATGGAAATTAAAAGAGATCGGAAAAGGAGGAAACTCTGGTTAAATTAGAGAAAATATGTCGAGACAATATTGCAGAGGTTTAATATGTAAGAATGTAAAACGGTCAAGGTTCCTATTCATGTTGGTGTAAATTTATCTACGGATCAGTGTCCCAAGACATAGGAAGAGGAGGAGGACATGTCTCATGTTCCATATGTGAGTGCAGTTGGCAGTTTGATGTATGCAATGGTTTGTACTAGATCGGACATTGCACATGCAGTGGGAGTTTGGAGCAGGTATATGTCAAAAATAGGGAAGGAGCATTGGACAACAGTAAAAAGGGTTTTCAGTTATTTGCATGGAACTACTAGCTATGGATTGTGCTACCAAGGAAGATCAGGATTGGACAGAGTGGTGGATATACATGGTTTTGTGGATGCAAACTAGGCTAGAGATCTGGATTGTAGGAGATCTAGAAGTGGGTATTTGTTTAACTTGTTTGGAGGAGAAATAAGTTGTATGAGAAAAAGACAAGTTGTAGTGGCACTTTCAACTACATAATTTGAATACATGGAAGCCACTCATGAAAGTAAGGAAGCGGTATGGTTACAAAGATTATGTTCAAGTATTGGGTTGGTACAACAAGTTGTAAGGATAGATTGTGATAGTCAGAGTGAAAATTTACTAGCGAAGAACCTGGCTTATCATTCAAAGAAAAAGCATATTGATATTCAGTATCACTTTGTGAGAGACATGGTTGAAGAAAAGAAAGTGTTGTTGATGAAGGTGGACACTTTGAATAATGTTGCAGATTCATTAACAAAATCTGTGAGCAATGAGAAGTTCTCTTGGTGTAAAGGATCCATGGGAATTTCTTCCTTGGATTGTTGACTATGTAACCCTGTAACCCACTGTATGCAAATAAAAAAACAAGTGGGAGAATGTTGGGTATGTGTTATATTCATTTGCATCGGGAAATGTGTCACATTTTTGGGCGGTTTTTTGTCACATGTTTTTTTCATCGCATTAGGGTTGTTGACTAATACAAGTCCTTGGGTTAGGTTTTTGGATGTCACTGGATACTATATGTATATTGTATTGTAAACAATGTATCACTATGAATGAATATAGAATATGTTGGTTTTCCCGGTTTAGGTTTTCAGGGGAAAAATCTCTGTGTAATGTTTGTATTTGTCATTGTTTATTTTTTGTTCTTTTACTGAAAATTTGTTTGTAGTAAATATTGTACAAGGTTAAAATCTATAGGTGATAGCACAAATAACAAGTCCACATCTGGGTACACTCTTATTTTGGGTTCAGGCCCAATTTGTTGGTTAAGTAAGAAGCAATCAACCATTTCTTTATCTTTTGCAGAGGTCGAGTACAGAGGAGTAGTCAACTATGTCATTTAGACACTTTGGCTTCAACACTTCCTTACCGAGCTCGGTATCCAGTTTCACTCTCAGACTATCATATGGTGTGACAATAAGAGTACACTGAGATTTTGTATAGATCTAGTACAATGACAGTGGACCAAACACATTGAGGTCCACATGCATTTCATCAGAGATTTAGTACATGACAGAATCATTGATTTGTATTTTTGTCCTTCCTCTAAACAAACTACCAACATATTCACCAATACCTTCACTAAGAAAAAGTTCAAACTTTGTGGGATCGTCTTGCAGTGAAGAACAGAGTTTCCTAGCAGCTGCCTTTTCTTCTTTCGATGCATTGTCTTTTGAGGGGGGGGTTTGTTCCCACGTGGTTTTCCCCCTTTCCTCATTTTTATTCAGTTTTCATTAGTTGCATTGTACATGAGTACCTAATATTTTCTAGTATCCGGGACTCATTTTTTACTCCATAGTGATGTTCAAGGGGGGTGTTGGACAAATCTCTATTTTCGACACACTAGTTCAGTGGGATTTAAATGACTAGTTCTATTTTATACTTTCGAATTTTAGATCATCACTATTATGCATGCATTCCTAAGATAGGATGTCGTTGACATTATGAGTGAATATCACTCACTCATTGAATAAGTCATAATATACATTGATTCTTCATATTTTATCTCTCTTCATTTTCTTGATAAGATTTGTTTGTGTATGCTTGTTGGACTCGTGTTTTGATTGTTTTATGATGATTATTGAATCCTATTTGTATCGATATTATATATGTTATTAACCATTTCAAAGAATTTTTCAAAGGATTTTGTATCAAATCATCATGGCTTTATAATAGGTATGTGAAATTGATGTTTTGCAATGGTTTTGAGTTAGATTAAGTTTGATTTAATGTTTATAAGGATCTAATGCACGATTTGTGTGTCACAGGGTGAATTCACAATGTAATTTTCCATCTGATAGCTCGTTCAACACTTCATCCAGCACCTGATCCGACACTACATCCAACACTTGGAGTGTATGCGAGTTGGAAATTGTTGCATTTGCAGCCTGTGTTGGGAGAATCGATGACCTGGGTTTTGTGCCCCCTTATGGCCTCCAGCTACTGAGCTCTTGAAATCTCAGATTAAGTTGTTATGCTAATCGTTGAGTGGCGCGTTTAGTTTCTAGAAGCTAAAGGTTGTTAGAGAGAATTTAATGGGATTTACCATTTTTAGAGGAGGTCGACCCTTCCAGTGGTTGACCTATTGAATTGTAATCATTATAAATACCACCAGTAGTGGCCAGACAAAAGACAAAGATTTTTAGAATACATTTCACTGTGTAATTAAGACATCTCTGCAAACTTGTTTTAAGACTGCGTTTTTTAATTTAATGACAAAACAGTGTTGATTGAGCTTTTGATTTGGTGTTGAGGATTAGCCATGACCTACTGGGGGGGGGGAACAATGGTCTGGGTGAATACTTAGATATATATATTACATATTTCAGTTGTGTAGCTATAATTTACTTCATTCCCCTGTTGTATGTGTTTTGTCATTTTAAATGTTGTGTTTGGTGTTCATCATTTAATTGTTTAATTTCCTTTTTGCAGGTTGCTTGTAGGAGATAGTTGTTTATGATGTTGTGTCTTTTACTGCTTAGTGAATGGCTTGCAAGATAATAACATAAATGGTGTGTTAAAATGTTAAATTGATTTCTGCAGGTTAAAACAAAGTAGTTAGAACGGAGTATTAGTTTAAGATAAAGTTTCTTTTGCAAGTTTCGATGGATTAATAATTACAAGTTTTATTAGTTGATTTAATTCTCAGTTTTAGTTATGCTTTACTAAATCTATTTTTCTTATAAATCTTGTTGTAGTATGCTAAGATAGAAGTAGAATTTGGATTGTGTTTTTACAACCATGCTAGTTTGAAATTTGAGTTTTTAAAGATAGGATTAAGTCCAGTTTAATTATGAAATTCCAGTTTAGATATTGTTTTGGGATTATGTTTTTATAAGCATTCTAGTTTGCAATCTAATTTTTAATAATAGGATTATCTTAGTTTAACTTATGAAATATCATTTTTAGATTTGAGTTGTGATTTTAATTAGAATTTTGAATTTCAATTAAGTTTTTAATCATAAGTTTATAGACTTGTGAATTTACTTGAGTTAGCATAAGAGTGCATTTGAATTAAGTATAATCGTGTTTTCTTATCATTGATGATTGATATATGAAATTGAGAGATCACATGGATTTTCAGGATAGTTAATGTTTCTTCTATGTGTTATTGGATAAATCGGAAGGTGCAGACACTAACTGATCTCCCTAGATCCACCTAGATCTAGAGCAAAACACACCAGAACATGATGCTTTCCTTAAGTTTTAAATATTGAATTTACTAACTAAAGAGGGATAGGTGACATATCGTTTAAACATCGCTTCCTCTTGCCATCGCCATCCTATCTTCGTTCCAATGCTCATACAATGATGAACCTACAAAAGAACGCAACCAGCCAAAGTGATAGTAATGTCATAAACTCAATATCAACCTATGTATGTGATCAAGGAATCATACAATAAAACACAACAAGATTTATAGGAAAGAATCATATTATAGTATCATATTAAATGTGAAAGAGAGATTACAACCATGGTCTTGATGTCGTAAGGTCCCTTCCAACTGTCCTTCGTTCCCCACACACTTCCACTCCAAGAATTCTGAGAGCATAGATCTGATAATATTCACAATCTATCTTGACAAAATGGCTCATCTAGCCAAGCTAACAATCTCCAAATCTTAATCCAATCCAATATCCAAAATCAAAAGCTCCAAACTCAAAAATTAATCTCATCCAAGCCGACTTTCTCCATGAGAGCTCCTCTCCTTTTATAATATGAAGAGGATAAGGTGAGGAGGTTAGGATGATCCCACCAAATCATGAAAGTGAGTAAGATCCAAACCATTCGGATGCCACCTCACCATGGAAGTTTCTTCTTCTATAAGCATCGAGAAGATGCTCATTTTTCCCACGTATGAGCATTCTTGCACCCTGTTTATAGAGAAACCTGCGAACCTCTCGCAACCCAGCTATGGTATAGCCTATGAGAATCAGGCATTCTCATACCCTAGCCATAGTGCATCATGCGAAAATAATTTTTAATAGGGTTTTCATAAAGGAAAATGCAACTTCTTTTCTCAAGAAAAGTTCTTCTCCCTTCTTTCTTCAGGAACTCAGGCCACTGACCCCTCTGAAGACTACATATAGGTTTACATCATTAACGATCATAGGGATGAAAAAAATAATGTGTAACAGAGAGCTCACCAAAGTATGAAGTTAGAATAGAGTGATAGCTTAAACACTTTGTCGAGTGTGTGTAGGGAACAAGGAACAGTTGGTCGGAAACCTGCCAACAAACAAGGAAATATAGTACAATAATATATCATCACTGAGGTAGGCATTCCCATACTTAGAATACAAATGACTCAGAGCATAAATGTTGACATGCGAAGATCCATGTCAAGTAAGACAGGTCATGGCCACCAAACATACACTGTGGATCCATGTCATTATGACTCAAATCTGAACATAGCCACAAAAAATACATTGTGGATATATGTGTTAAAGATTCAAATTTGAACATAGCCACCAGACATACAATGTGGATCTATGCAACAGTACAAACTAAATATACTCCAACGCAACCTGAATCTATTAGAAAAGATTCAGGGTCTTCATCTCTATCACTCTATAGTACGAATCTAACCATGTGAATACATGTGTTGAAGTCGAACATGGTAGAAACCACTTGATTACCGGTCATTAGTGTATATCATTAACAAGTGTGAGGGAAATCACCATTAATGTCAATGAATCCCAAGATACACTAGTACAATCCAACGAATGTGAATTAATGAGTTGAAGTCAAACACTCGGCGAAATCTCCTGATCAGGGGTCAATAATGAAAACCCATTGTTGAAAGCGAGGAAACCTACCATTGAGGCATGTAAGTTCCAAGGTACCAATTGGTTTCTAAGTCTAATTCCTAGCTAATGAGTTGAATTCGATAGGAAAAGACTCGTCATAGGAGGGCCTTAATGTATCCCACATTAATGACACAAAACAAGTAACAAGATTTGATGTAGATCAGAGTAACAAGTGATTCAGGATTGACTCAGGGATGGTCGATGCAACAGAAGAATTGAAGACTACAGACATGGTCGACGCAATAAAAGGCTTTCCAGGTTGAACTTCGCTTTGAACATATTGACGACACGACAATTGTCTTGGAAAATACTGACTCAACAACAGGGATCAAAGACCAATTTGTAATCTTATAAAGGAGTATGACCAAGAGACGAGTAGGTTTTCAAACCTAGACACAAAGAGATTGAAAGGGTGTCATGTTCAAAGGTGACTCTTCAATGGAATACAGGTTTAGACACATTTCTTTTCCAATTTTTCCCCCACCATTTATGGCGAGTACCTCTTTATTTTTATGCAATCTTTAGGAGGATAACATATGCTTGTCAATTTAAGCTCATCCTTTGGAAGAGTCCCTCGGAGTATGTTTAACGAACCCTAAGAAGGAGTGGTTCAGTCCCATATGGGTCTTTCGATGCTTGTTTAACGATTCCAAAGATAGAAAACTCAGGGGCTTTTCATGTTTATAGAGTCTGAAAAACACTTAAAGAGAACTCTCTCAGTTCCTTTTTCATAAAGTAGTCTGATGAGACCGAAAAAGAGATAAACTATTGCTCAATAGACGTGTTTTCTAATACTTTAACGAGCATGAAAAGAACAATATCACTCGGAAATATTTTCATGTTTAGAGAGTCTGAAAAGAGCTTAAAGGGAAATCCCAAGGGTTCCTTTTTCGTATAACCTTTACGAGTCCAAAAAAGTGATAAAAGTATACTCGGTTACATTCTCATTGATTTACGAGCATGAGAAAGAACAAAGACTAAGCCCGGTAACTTATTCTCATGTATTTACAAGCATGAGAAAGAACAAAGACTAAGCTTAGGATTTTTTTCATTTTTACACAAGCTTTAAAACAAAACAAAATTGTTCTTGGGATAGATTTTATTTTTACACAAGATTAAAAACTAAACAAAACTATGCTTGGGCCCGGCTTCATTTTTACACAAGCTTGAACTATAGAAAACTATTCTTGAACTTCCCAACACATAACACAGGGATGGTTGGTACTTAGCCCCCATCTTAAGAAGCTAGCAGTTTAACTTCAGCATGAAGTCCAAAGGTCGTAGCCAAATTCCCCCCAAGATTCGTTTCATCCAACTGCAAAGGCGAATGAAATGAAGCTTAAAATACTAGATGAGGGACTTGACTCAAAAGGAGAGGGGGAACAATCAATTTCATTTTTAAATGAGCTTGACACAAGAATAAGAACTATGCTCATGAATCCAGGTTCAATCCCCAGACCTCTATTTCATTTTTTAACAAGGTTTCCACAGAGACGAAAAAAACTATCCTCGTAAGTGGTTTCATATTTTAACGAGCTTGAAATCAGAAAATCATACTCAAAGACCTTTGTTTCATTTTTTAATGAGGTTGCCTCAAAGACGCAAAAACTATCCTCAGAAACTCTCTTCTTGATCATGGATTCCAAGAGGACAATGCTCCGGAATGACACCATGTCAAGGGACAAAACTCGGTCATGGCTTCCAAGAGGTCTTCACTAGAAGGAAGAAACACACTCTGGAAGGACACCATGTCAATGGTCACGACAGGAGTAAAGAGATCAGGATCTAACAACCCTATCAAAGAGATCACCATGTCAACTACTGGATCTAAGTCATCATAAGTTGAAGCCATGGGCGACAACGCCACATAATTGACCTATGGCGGGGGCGATACCATATGCATATAAGAACCATTTAGGGAGGCAATCCAGTTGGGGTCAATGAATGAAAGTTGAACAACAGTGACAACTCATCCATTGTGAGGGAAAGATATCACATGAAAAAGAGTAGAGACAATATCTTTCATGGCATATACATAATCTCGCCCAAGGAGTAAAGCGAAATCCAAAGGGTCTTGGACTAACATGACGTCAATAAAGACAGTTTTCCCTCCCAAAGTTACAGGAAACTGAGGAAGGGTCCCTAAAGGTTGACTGGTTCTTCTGTTAAAAGATAATAGATTCTACGTAACTGACACAAGCTGAGGAAAACTCAAAACTTGCCAAGCAAAAGAGGAAAAAATACTAACGGACACACATTCATTTATCAGTGTCTGAGGAACGTCTCGACCACAAACCTATACTGTAATCTAGAAAGGAATGTGAGAGGGAAGACGAGGTCCAGTTAGCACACCCCAATCAAAATGGATGGCCTCATAACTTGGAGGGGGTTCCACGGGAAAAGGAGGAATAGCCCCCGGTATGGTAGATTATGTATCAACAAGAAAAACATGGGCAGTATCGGGTTTACTCTCTAGCGGGAGAGTAGGATCGACCGATGGAGAGATCAGATCGACCACTTCGGTTTCATTCTCCAAGGGGAGAATGGGGTCGACATGTGGAAACGGATCGATCGCTTGGGTTTCACTCTCTAACGAGAGAGTGGGATAAACCGAGGATGGGATCGGATCAAGCACTTTGTTAACACTCTTTAAAGGGAGAGTGGGATTGACCAAAGATGGGATCAAATCAACCACTTTGTTAACACTCTCTAAAGGGAGAGTGGGATCGACCGAAGATGGGATCATATCGACCACTTTGTCAACTAGTTCAATTAAGGACGTGACCATATTGACGACATGATCAATCGGATTGAACGGTGACGGGTACGGAGTGATCATTCCATCAACTACAGGGGGTTTGAGAGAAAACTTACGATAAGCAGCTAGAAGTTGAGGCTTTGAAACAGTCATGTCTTCTAGTAATTTCGAGGCTTTGTCCATACAAGGGAAAAGGTGAGTTAGATGACTCCCTTTGCATAACATACACGAGAACTTGACTCTACTTTTCTTCTTCCCAACGGTATCATGGCTAGTTGATGGGAGGTCATCAGCATGTTGTTCAGAGGCTAACAACATGGGTTGGTCAAGGTGTGTAGACCATAATTCTATAACATTGGATAGACCAGAGCAATCCTTAAGAAGATATATACCCTTACAAAGCCTGCAAGGGTACTTGGGCTTAGGAGTTGTTTGGGTGATCTTGATGTCATCAACACTCTCAGCATGATTAACAGTAACTGGTTGTTTTCCAACATGTTTGACGGTGGTTGGAGGTTTTGACCCTTGTTTATCTTTCTTCTTCTTAATCTTTATTTTCTTCTTCTTCTTATTCATCGGGTTACTAGCTTCATAACTTTCACTCGACAAAGAAGATGAAATGGAAGGTGACCTTGCAAGCGAAGAAGGAAAAGAAGACCTTACTGGTGAAGAAGGTGAAGGATAAACATGAGGTTGATTCTCTTGGGGGGAAGTACTTGTGATTGAAGAACTAACTGCATTTAGGATTACCTGAGTGGAAAACAACCATACCAATAATCTAATCGTGAGACCTGGAAGGTTCAAAGTAGTGATGTGAGGAGGACCAATGTTTCCGTAAGAAGGAAAAACAAAAGGTTCCCCTGGCAAAGGGGTTCCTTCATTGTTCATTTCAGGAACTGATTCCATATAAAACAAATCCAACCTAGATTCTTCTAGGGAAAACAAATAGCACATGCTAAAAATCTAGGAAGCAAGCAAACAAACAAAACCTTCTCACAATGAGCACACTAGTTAGTGATGAAATCCAACGTCATGAGAACAAAGTAAGAAGGGGTTGAGATAGATAGAGTGGAAAAGTTACGTTGATGACCTGCTTAATGGGCTTACATCCTGGTGCAAGCTTCCACACATAATCATGGGTATACCCTCCAAGGAGCCCGAGTGAGTTTGGCCAACGTCAATTCCAGGTACCGTGAAGACTTTCCCCTCCACAGTCACCTTGTGTAAAGAACCTAGAGATATAGGCCACTAAGGTTACCAATTACTACAGTGATTCCTGGGGAAACAGTCGACAGTCCGATCCACGCGCAAAGTCGGGGTATCTATCCCAAAATCAACTCGAAAGGCTTCCACTCATAATTGTGGGTATACCTTCAAGTGACCCCCATAATACATGCAATCTCTACACCAAGACCAAAAAATAAGGATGAGTAACTCTGATCCAGGTGGATATCGGTGGCCACCCACCTTCTCCAACTGGCCCAAAACATGTTTCTGGAAATTTTAGTAATTTACTATTTTTAGCAGTTTTTAACTTCCGGGGCCATTTTGAGGCCCTAAACGATGATTTTTGAGAAAACGGGTAGAAACATGGATCATAGATCCATGTTTCTCACCCAAAAGTTGTATTTCTCGGATATATCTTTCCAACGAGCTATCGAGCGCCCCAAACGGAGATCGTATGCAAAAGTTACGCCCCTGGGAAGTTGACATATCAACTACCCCCATCGGGGCCCACAAACCTTTTGGATTTTCATCTTCCGGGGTTAGGGTTTTGGATTTTACTTATGTTAAAAAGGCCCTTAAAGCCTCATTGTAAAAATCATCTTCTCACGGATGCGAGTAGCCGTCACATCTCTTCTCAGAGATAAGCTACCACCATTCTAGCGAGTCTTTCACTCTGTATTTTATAGTCTCTGTACATTTATTTCATTAATAGAAATCGTGTATTATTGTATATCTGTGACTCTTGTTTTATTTCTGCTATATCTATGTTATATTGTTGTCTTTCTTTCAATATCTCTAAATATTTATGTGTTATATCTCTGCTCTCATTTCGTGTCGAAAATAATCTGGATCAGTGGTATCAGAGCAGGTTGCTCTTGATTGTTTTCAGTGCATGTCCCCGACAAGGTCTGAGTATAGCAAGTTGGGTCTCGAGCTTGTCTCTCTTGAGGAAAATCGCTCTCACACACCCAAGAAACCCTCAATGGAGGAAGAAAATAAAAACGACGGAGCAGACGATCCTATCAATCTGTTGCTTGAGCAAGCTCTCACGTGACAGAGGGACAAAATGATGGAGAATTTTTCCCACATCCTTCAACGTCTCTCGATAGCATCAGGCGCATCTTCTTCAAGCAACCACTTTGGAGGCACCTCGCCTTTCAAGGTACAGTTTAATTTTGATATTCCCGTATTTGAAGGTCAAATAGATGAAAATGCCCTAGATAAATGGTTAAATCTGCTAGAAGGTTATTTCTCTGTTCATAATTTTTTCGACAAGGAAAAGATCACCTTCGCACTCCTTAAGGATTTCCCCCATGTCAAACATTGGTGGGAAACTTACTGGGAGCATAGTTCCACAGAGGAGTCTGGAATATATGGGGTCGATCCCACTTGGGATTTTTTTGTGGATGTGGTAAAGGAACAATATTACCCTGTTGGAAACTATGAGGACTAGTACATGAGATGGACCACACTGCGACAAGAGAGGGCCCAAGCAGTTCTGGAGTTCACCAATACCTTCCATACCTTGCGCACCAAGCTAGGTATCAAAGACTCCGAATGACATTTGGTTCTGAAATACCGTGGGACTCTACACAGATACATCCAAACTAAAATGGAGTTTCTGGACATCTCATCACTCGATGCTACCTATCGATATGTTGTTAAAATCAAGCAAATATTTAAGCACCAAAAAAAATGGGAGTTCAGGTCTGCAAATCCACAACAACCAAAGTATGACAAAGATAACCCTAAAAACCAGTCTCCCGAAAACCAGTCCAAGCCATAGGAAAAGAAGGGTCACGGGAAGACAAAGAAGGACACCAGAAAATGGTGTGATTTCCACAAAATCCCCTGGCACAACACCGATGAATGTCTCTCAAAACAGTCATTGGTGGCTAAGATCAAAGACAAGGATCCAAACCCTGATTCAGAATCCGATTCTAAAAATACTGGTAAAAGACAGATCATCGACGTAGACCCCACTGCTATTGTCGCAACTGCAGCAATTCAACCAGAAGAACCAACAGTTTCAGAAGAGGGAGAGCACCTCTTTCATTCACAGATGTGGGTGAAGGGGACCCCGCTGCATTTTATTCTTGATAGAGGAAGCCAGCATAACCTCATCTCAGCAGAGGTCGTCAAACAGTTGGGATTGTTGACAACACCACACCCGCAACCATACAGCATCGGGTGCCTTCGTGTCAGCCAGCAGTGTCGATTGTCATACGACATCCAACCCTTCAAGGATGAGGTATTATGTGATGTTTCCCCACTGGATGTCTATGATGTTCTCTTGGGCCAGCCATATATGTGGAAGTGCCATGTTATTTATGAGTCTCGACCCCATAGTGTCATTGTTACTTTGGGGGGTCATCTCTACAGAATACCAGAGGTAGTTTTGACTATTGTCCCACCTAAAAAGTATCGCAAGGTAGTATCTCATACTACAAAACTCATATTTTCCACAATCTGTTCAAAAGGGGAACAAAAGGATAATGCAACCACTACAGCCTCAGCCCAAGCACCTTCTATCCACCAGAAGCAGGTCGACAAGGTTGCAGCAAAGCACAAAGATTCCTTCTGTTTGCACTCTTTTCGTCGATGTGTGAGCAAAAAGTGAGTGCTTACATGCCTAGTTGGGCTCTGCTAGTCATGATAGTTGTAATGTAAAAGGTTAGAAAGAAAACAACTAAGCTATTAATAAGAATTAAACAAGAACTAAATAAAAACATGAGCATGGAAAATAAAAAAATAAAAACAAATAACAATGGACCAATATCACCAATGTATTAGCTGGTCTGATAGATGAAATCCAAA
>JZKD02S1085670.1:226346-266091 GCA_000966675.3 Picea glauca | reverse complement strand
GTGTTTATACCCCATGAAGTATTTACACCCCAGAAGTATGTACACTCTTCCACGTGGGGGAGTGCAGAGTGGGGGTACCCCCTCTACGGGGTCCAGGGGGGCTATCCCCCTGGCTAGGGGGTTTGGGGGCAAGCGGGCCCCCAGCGGGGGTTCAAGGGAAGCATCCCCCGATGGGGGTTCAGGGGCGAAGCTCCTAAAGGAAAAAATGCCTTGTAAATGTATATTGTAATTTCATTTTAAATATGGACCATTCATTATAAGGTCGCAGATCTAACGATAGAGATTATGTTAGGGTTTTTTTCCCTAGAAGGAAACCCTCTTTTATGAGGGAAATGTATTGTGGCTATGATTAATGGAGAATATTGTATTCTAAGATAGGATATTGTGAGAGAAAGAAGAGGAAGTTACAGTGGGTTTGTTGTAGGTTGTATCCCTTCATATTTTGGATAATAATAAAGGAAGGACCTGGCAATTTCTCTGGTGGAAGTAGCCCACACTGGCTGAACCACGTAAATCTGTGTCTCTATTGTATTGTGTATATTCCATGTTTTTTTTCTGCATTTGTTTTATTTTATTGCTCCACGGTCCTGCTTTTCTAACACAATCCCAATAATAAACCCACTCAACCTCTTCACAATTTTGAGATGCAAGCCTTCCCGACATATGTTATTTCTTCTGTTCCATTGCAAGAGATTCAAATAAGGCCGGGAAAAGTTCTTCATAGGAAGAAGCCTTCAGTAGTCATCCTGGAAGAAGAAGAACAAGAAACCCCCAAACAACCCTTGGATGACACTAGGTGGGAAGATGTTATCATTCCTAAGAACCAAGAACCCAAGCTTCCCCAAATGAACCTTCACAAATTGTGAAGGCCCATCCTTATCCATAAATATTAGTGATCGAGAAGCCTACCACCTGATCAGAATTTGAAATCTTGAATGAATTGAAGAATATTTGTGTCAAAATTCCCTTTCTTCAAGCCATTAAGGGTATTCCAATCTACAATAAGGTGGTTAAATAATTGTGTATTAAGAATCTAGGAAGGAAGCAGAAGGATCCTCCAACAATACATTTGATAGGAGAACTTTCTGAGTACATATCATAGCAGCCTAAGGTCACAAAATATGGGAACCAAGGGAACCTTGTAGTGACCATAACCATTAATGAGGTTTCCATCAGAAACACTCTCATAGACCTAGGGGCATCCATCAATGTTATGACTGTCACTACCTTAGAGGAATTATATCTAAAACCGCTCCTTAGGCCTACCCCAACTGTTTTGGAATTAAAATATAAGACAAATGTTATCCCTGAAGGAATTTTGGATGATATCATAGTTACTTTAGCCTCATGGGATTACCCAGTAGACTTTCTTATCATCCACTCAAAGGATCCTACCAAAGGGAATCTCGTTATTTTGGGAAGACCTTGGTTGGCCATGACCAATGCATTTATTGGCTGTAGAGAGGGAGAAATGACCATCTCAAATGGACTCTCTATACAGAAGATCACCATATATCCACCTGCTCAACCTATCATGGAGAATTTATGGTGGCTTGAATTTCCATACGATAATGAGGACTAGGAGGAGCTCGTGTTTCCAAGTGATCACTCTCGGGCACTTCAAAAGCACACAACAGAAAATGTGCTAAACCAGTTTATTTCTGCTATCACGTGTGTTGATTTTCCGCAATCTTTTCCCCAATTTGAGTACATGTTTGGGGAAGAATTTCAGGAACATTTGGACCCATTGATTTTGTCTTCGACATCCTATATCTTCAATATAGATGAGTCTGCCACATCTTACACCATGCCCTACGAGATTAGCCTAGGGAAATTCCTGCATATAATTTATGGGCTAGATGCAGACCAAAAAAAACAATTAGTAAGTGTACTTAAAAAACAATCAAGGGAATTCACATGGGAATACACTGACATGAATGGTATACACCCTAATACATTCATTCATCACATAAATACCCTAGGGGAAGTAACACTTGTTAGGAAAACCCAGAGAAGGATGAACCCGACACTCAAAGATATAGTAAAAGCGGAGATACAAAAGTTGTTGAATGTTGGATTTATTTACTCCATCTCTGATAGTAAATGGGTATCCACGCTTGTAGTGGTTCCAAAAAAAGTAACTAGGAAATGGAGAATTTGTGTTGATTTCCGAGAGCTTAACAAGGCCACTCTGAAGGATTGTTTTCCTCTTCCTTTCATTGACCAAGTCTTGGATACCCTGTTAGGAAAGAAATAATTCTCCTTTTTAGATGGATATAGCGGGTACAATAAAATTCTCATAGCACCCAAGGATCAAGACAAGACTACCTTCACTTGTCCTTGGGGCACCTATGCCTATAGGGTCTTACCATTTGGAAAGTCTAATGCTCCTGCCACATTTCAACTAGCAGTACTAGGGATATTTGTTGATCTTATTCATGATTGTGTGGAGGTATACATGGATGAATTCACAGTATATGGAAATACTTACCAGGAAGCCTTACATAACTCAAAAAAGGTTCTTATCAGATGCAAAGAAATGAACCTGTCCTTAAGTCATGAAAAATGTAAAATATTGTTGACTGAAGGAGTGGTTCTAGGACATCATGTTTCATCTGAAGGGATTAAAGTCGATCCTGCTAAGATTGAGTTCATCGTCAGACTTCCAGCACCCAAGAATAAAAAATAAGTGAGAATATTTCATAGACATGCTGGATATTACCGACGATTTATTGAAAATTTCACAAAGAATGTTGCACCCATGTTTGGATTGTTAATAAAAGATGTTTATTTTCTTTGGACTGAGCAGTGTCAACCCGCCTTTGAAACTCTAAAATCTAAGTTGTTTGTGGAACCAGTTCTTAGGGGGGCCAATTGGGATCTCCCATTTCACATATCCATTGATGCCTCCAACACTGCAATAGGAGGAGTATTAGGGCAGAAAGAAGACCAACAGTCCTATGCCATTTATTTTTTGAGAAAGAACTTGTCCCCTGCCAAGTTAAACTATACAATTACCGAAAAGGAATTCTTGGCAGTAGTTCATGCTATCAATAATTTTCTCCACTACATCATAGGTTATGAAGTATTTTTACATACAGATCACTCTGCCATTAGATTTATCATGAATAAACCCATTACTAATGTTCGAGTGACTAAGTGGCTCCTGCTATTGCAAGAATTCAATGTCACCATTCTTGATCGACCTGGAAAGGAGAATTTGGTTGTTGATTTTATTTCACGCATAAAAAAATGAGGATGATGATATTCTCGTTGATGATAGTTTCCCAGACGAGCACCTTTTTTCCCTTTCTGTAAATACCCCATGGTTTGCAGATATAAAAAACTATTTGGCTACTAGGAAGTTACCATCTCATTTTTCACCTCATGAAAAGCGTACAATTATTACGCAAAGTGCCAACTGCTCCTAGGTTTTCCATCACCTTTTTCGTACTGGTCCAAACTTGATTATTCGTAGATGTGTCTGAGAATATGAGATACCATAAATCCTATGAAATTCTCATGATGGACCATGTGGTGGCCATTTTTATGACAAATGTACAACATATAAGGTGTTGCATTCAGGTTACTATTGGCCTAGCATTTTTAAGGATGCTTCCAAGTATGTGAGGAGTTGCGATAGTTGTCAAAGGATAGGAAGACCCACGTCAACTGATGAAATTTCCTTCCATGCCCAAGTTATGATAGAACCTTTCGAGAAATGGGCCCTTGACTTTGCAGGACCAATTTCACCCATGTCTCATAAGAACAATTATATTTTGGTTTGTACATATTATGTCACCAAGTGGGTAGAGGGAAAATCCCTATTCAGGGCTACCGAAAAATCCATTTTTGAATTCATTTATGAAGACATATTTACCCGTTTTGCTGTTCCTCGTGAAATTATTATAGACCAAGACACTCAATTCACTTCCAAGATGATGAGAGAGCTAACAAAGAAATATGGGATCAAGCACTACAAGTCTTATCCATACCACCCACAAGCTAATGGTCAGGTAGAGTCCACAAACAAATTTATGGAAGTTATATTAACCAAAATTGTTCAATTGCATCATTGGGATTGGGCTAATAGGCTTCCAGAGGCTTTGTGGGCATATCAGACCACTTGGAGAAACACCATTGGGCATACCCCTTATGAGCTAGTGTATGGGAAACAAGCACTTATACCAATATAATTCCAAGTAAGGACCTTCCGTATTTCCAAAGAATTGGGATTAAACTTAGATGAGGCTCAAAAACAATGATCCCTACAATTAAACGAGTTGGATGAGATCAGGAAAGATTCTATCCAACGAACAATATTAGTCCAAAACCAAAGGAGCAAGTGGCATGAAAAGTTGATTAAGAAGAAACACTTCCAACCTGGTGATTGGGATTTGTTGTTTGACTCCCGATTTAAAACCTTCAAAAGAAAAATTACCACTCGATGGTTGGGTCCTTATGAGGTAGTCACTGTATATGACAATGGGGTTGTGAAAATCAAAACAATTGACGATAGACAAGTCTCCTTTGTAGTAAATGGACACCGACTCAAACTTTATCATAGACCCATTTCCATAGAATATTTTCTACAGGTCATGTCAACTGACAAGGAATTGGCCTTAGTATATGGGGAAGTCCCCCCTTGTTATTGAATGTTTTTCTAAATTTTTAGACTGTACATATGTAAATAATTTTGAAGTATGTTTATAGACAATTCTAGAGATTTATGTAGGTATTTATTTCACCAGGAGTAGGCAGTTTCAAGGAGATATAAAGGAAGTATTTTCCTTCAAAAATATTTCTATATTTAAACCTTGTTGACTCTTAAGAATCAATTAAATAATGATTTTTATAACCCTACTTTGCACCACACATGCATACCCAACAACAGGCCATCTTACTTACTATTTTTTCCAAGCCAATACTGAATAGCTCTTCTTAAAAACCAAATTTTTGAAGATGTAGAGAGAAGTGTGAGAGAACAACGATACATGGAAGTATTTGGAGCTTGGTGAAGAGGATCCCAGGACTGGGTTCGAAGAGCAATCGTCGATCTCATTTTGTAAGTGACTTTGTGAAATTAATATAAAGAAGTACTTTTTTCGTCCCGCCACATGATGTGTTCAATCTTGATATTTGATTTGCATTTTGTTATGACATATAACCCATTAGTTCATATATAGAATGCATGTTCATAGTTTCTTGTTTCTCTTTTTTTGAATGTAGGTTAGCGTTTTGAGGAGATTTGCAGTCGAGAAGCAACCAAATGCATTGGGATCGACATCAAACATGGAGTTTAAGGTAAGACAACCAGATCCCTATACTTTGTACTTTATGCATGAACACGGGGTATTGCCAGGATAGTTGTTAAAAGTAGGAGACTTTAGATGGTTAGCTCTACCTGCACTTTAGAACCCTAGTGTAGTCCGTAGGGGGGTTTTCCCACTATAGCAGAATTGGCGATCATACTGGGGAACCTCTAGGGTTTTTAGGGGATTTTTTTATTTTGGGTGTCTTTAATTCGTTTATTTTCTGTTTCTTGAGTTTCTGTAAGTTTCTGCGTCTTTAAGGGATTCTGGTCTTCCATACAAGTACTCCCTACCTAGTTTTCTTGACTATTATTTTTTCTTTTTAGATAAGTCAAAGAGGTGTACGCGGCCTGCATTGGGTCTTCTCGCATACATATGCACCCTATCTTTGGACAACCCGCGTACATACGCAGGCTGCTGAAGTATCAGTTGCGTGTCTGTGTTAGGAAAATCTTTTTTAAAGAAGAGGTAGTCATCCTCTTCCTTGAATGAAGCCATATTTCTCAGGGGTTTTCTTGATTTAGCCCTGGTCTCTATTTCTTGCAGTCTTTGGCCTAGGTATGACAGCAATTAGCTTTTTATTTATCAAGATTTCTTGTGTTTTCTTGATTAGGGTTTGAGATAAGTTTGGTGAGTTTGTTTTTATTAAATTGTTTATTACTGTTAGTAACTCTCTGTGAACCGAAGTAGACCAGAAGTTGATTTTTGGTCTCTTCTTGTCTTCACTTTTCCCTTTTTACTTGCTTTAGAAGAAAATAAAAGAATTCATTTTTAAGTTTCTTATTTTGGAGCATAAAAAAAAAAAAGTTTTAAGTTTCGTGTTTGGTTAAGTAGTTAGGTTAGTTGTATTTTTACAAAGAAGAGTGATTTATTAAGTTCTTTACTGAATACTTAAGACTTTAAGTAGCTCGCAGTCGAGCAAAATTCAGGTTTGAGTTTTTCTTTTAAAATATCTTAGAGAGAAATTTTAGTTGAAGAGTGTTCAATTTGCAAATCTTTGTTTGTTGAAAAATAAGTAATTTTCTTTCCAACATTTGTTCTTCTCTTTCGTCTCTTAACAAACACCACCAGTTTCATTTCCGTTCCTTTGAATTAAGACAAACCACTTAAAATCAACTCTTAATTAACGTTTATTAGACTTTGTGCTTGTAGGGTCCATTAACTAGATTAGGCTAGAGCCTAGATTTAGGTTGGAGAGGAAATTCTTCAAGGCTACAAAACAAACATAGGAGTCTGTGCTAGGGAGTGAAAAAGTCTAGTAATGTGGAAACTATCTGAGACCCCCCTATAACACATGGGCTAAACATGAGGTCGCATGTGGAAAGGTAGTGGAGATAACCCCTCCAAATTCAGACCAATCGTAGCGGAGGAGCGCATATAGAGGACTTATCTTGGGATTACGTTGATCTCATTTTCCACGAAGCTCCATGGGTCTCGAATCTGTTTGAGGTCCTCGGTCATCTTCTAGAACACTTGTTTTCGATACGCTCGATATGTTTTGGTCTTGATGCCCTGCTCATTGTGGTCCACCCAACTATCGATTGTACCCGCCCGGTAGTTGTTCACGAGCTCGAAACTTAGTTTCCTTTGATTTTAGGGACTTACACAAGTGACTGCAGAGGTATATTGCGGTACCTAGGGCATACATTGGGCCACGCTTTGCAGAGTATACCCATAGGGTCCTTCCGTGTTCGATTTGTACTTGCACCAGTAAGTTTCTCTAGTGTTGGTTGTTGTAACCGTTCTTCCAACTAGCAATAGTGGTTTTCTTACTACATCTCATAGGAACTTTTTCTAATGCGTGTTTTGGCATCCCTCTTAGGCCATAACCATTAATGAGGTTTCCATCGAAAACACTCTCATAGACCTAGGGGCATCCATCAATGTTATGACTGTCACTACCTTAGAGGAATTACAGCTAACACCACTTCTTAAACCTACCCCAACTGTTTTGGAATTAGCATATAAGAGAAAGGTTATCCCTGAAGGAATTTTGGATGATATCATAGTTACTTTATCCTCATGGGATTACCCAGTAGAATTTCTTGTCATCCACTCAAAGGATCCTACCAAAGGGAATCTCATTATTTTGGGAAGACCTAGGTTGGCCACGACCAATGCATTTATTGGCTGTAGAGAGGGAGAAATGACCATCTGAAATGGACTCTCTATACAGAAGATCACCATATATCAACCTGCTCAACCTATCATGGAGAAATTATTGTGGCTTGAATTTCCATACGATAATGAGGAAATTTGTGTTTCTCTAATGCCTGTTTTAGGAGTCCTCTTATGCACCTAGGAGGAAATGGCAGCTTAGGAATCAACCTACATACCTAGATTTACAGCCTCAAGTTCCACCCTATTATCAACAACCACAACAGTGGAACTCAACGAGTTGGAAAAGCTCATCTACACAGTATCACCATCCTTCGCTTTAAGGATGGAGAGGAGGGCATAACCAAGGAAACCCTCAGGTGCCACCTGTCCCTATGCCCAACGATCCTTACCCTCAGGCGCCACCTGTCCCTATGCCCAACCATCCTTACCCTCAGTTTCCATCGAACATCCCGCAGCTTCTGCCAAGTTTTGTTCCACCACCTTTACCTCCTATTCCACAATAATACCAAAATGTAAGGTCCCCAAGACCGACATTATTACCATCACAACCAGTGCCCAATCCCAAGAATAAGCCCACTCAACCTCTTCACAATTTTGAGATGCAACCCTTCCCGACATATGTTATTTATCCTGTTCCATTGCAGGAGATTCAATTAAGGCCGGGAAAAGTTTTGGACAGGCAAAAACCTTCAGTAGTCATCCTGGAAGAAGAAGAACATGAAACCCCCAAACAACCCTTGGATAACACTAGGTGGGAAGATGGTATCATTCCTAAGGAACAAGAACCCAAGCTTCCCCAAATGAACCTTCACAAATTGTGAAGGCCCATCCTTATCCATAAATATTAGTGATCGAGAAGACTACCACCCGATCGGAATTTGAAATCTTGAATGAATTGAAGAATATTTGTGTCAAAATTCACTTTCTTCAAGACATTAAGGGTATTCCAATCTACAATAAGGTGGTTAAATAATTGTGTATTAAGAATATAGGAAGGAAGCAGAAGGATCCTCCAACAACACATTTGATAGGAGAACTTTCTGAGTACATATCAGAGCAGCCTAAGGTCACAAAATATGGGAACCAAGGGAACCCCATAGTGACCATAACCATTAATGAGGTTTCCATCAGAAACACTCCCATATACCTAGGGGAATCCATAAATGTTATGACTGTCACTACCTTAGAGGAATTACAGCTAAAATTGCTTCTTAGACCTAACCCAACTGTTTTGGAATTAGCAGATAAGACAAAGGTTATCCCTAAAGGAATTTTGGATGATATCATAGTTACTTTAGCCTCATGGAATTACCCAGTAGAATTTCTTGTCATCCACTCAAAGGATCCTACCAAAGGGAATCTCTTTATCTTGGGAAGACCTTGGTTGGCCACGACCAATGCATTTATTGGCTGTAGAGAGGGAGAAATGACCATCTCAAATGGACTCTCTATACAGAAGATCACCATATATCCACCTGCTCAACCTATCATGGAGAATTTATGGTGGCTTGAATTTCCATACGATAATGAGGACTAGGAGGAGCCAGTGTTTCCAAGTGATCATTCCCAGGCACTTCATGAGCACACAATGGAAAATGTGCTAAACCAGTTTATTTCTGCTATCACGTGTGTTGATTTTCCACAATATTTTCCCCAATTTGAGTACATGTTTAGGGAAGAATTTCAGGAATGTTTGGTCCCATTGATTTTGTCTTCGACATCCTTTATCTTCAAGATAGACGAGTCTACCACATCTTACACCATGCCCTACGAGATTATCCTAGAGAAATTCCTGCATATAAATTCTGGGTTAGATGTAGACCAACAAAAACAGTTAGTAAGTGTACTTAAAGAACAATCAGGGGAATTCACATGGGAATACACTGACATGAAGGGTATACACCCTAAAAGATGCATTCATCACATAAATACTTTGGGGGAAGTAACATTTGTTAGGCAACCCCAGAGAAGGATGAACTCGAGACTCAAAGATATAGTAAAAGAGGAGATACAAAAGTTGTTGAATGTTGGATTTATTTACTCCATCTCTGAGAGTAAATGGGTATCCACGCTTGTATTGGTTACAAAAAAAGTAACCGGGAACTGGAGAATTTGTGTTGATTTCTGGGATCTTAACAAGGGCACTCTAAAGGATTATTTTCCTCTTCCTTTCATTGACCAAGTCTTGGATACCCTGCTAGGAAAGAAACAATTCTCCTTTTTAGATGGATATAGCGGGTACAATCAAATTCCCATAGCACCCAAGGATCAGGACAAGACTACCTTCACTTGTCCTTGGGGCACCTATGCCTATAGGGTCTTACCATTTGGATTGTGTAATGCTCCTGCCACATTTCAATGAGCAGTACTAGGGATATTTGTTGATCTTATTCATGATTGTGTGGAGGTATACATGGATGAATTCACAGTATATGGAAATACTTACCACAAAGCCTTACATAACTCAGAAAAGGTCCTTATCAGATGCAAAGAAATGAACCTGTCCTTAAGTCATGAAAAATGTAAAATATTGTTGAATGAAGGAGTGGTTCTAGGACATCATGTTTCATCTAAAGGGATTAAAGTCGATCCTGCTAAGATTGATTTCATCGTCAGACTTCCACCCCCCAAGAATCGAAAAGAGGTGAGAATATTTCTTGGACATGTCGAATATTACCAACGATTTATTGAAAATTTCACAAAGAATGTTGCACCCATGTTTGGATTGTTAATAAAATATGTTTATTTTCTTTGGACTGAGCAGTGTCAAGCCGCCTTTGAAACTCTGAAATCTAAGTTGTCTGTGGAACCAATTCTTAGGGGGGGAAATTGGGATCTCCCATTTCACATATCCATTGATGCCTCCAACACTGCAATAGGAGGAGTATTAGGGCAGAAAGAAGACCAACAGTCCTATGCCATTTATTTTTTGAGAAAGAACATGTCCCCTGGAGAGTTAAACTATACAATTAACGAAAAGGAATTCTTGGAAGCAGTTCATGCTATCAATAATTTTCGCCACAACATCACAGGTTACGAAGTATTTGTACATACAGATCACTCTGCCATTAGATTTCTCATGAATAAACCCATTATTAATGGTCGAGTGACTAAGTGGCTCCTGCTATTGCAAGAATTCAATATCACCATTCTTGACCGACCTAGAAAGGAGAATTTGGTAGTTGATTTTATTTCACGCATAAAAAAATGAGGATGATGATATTCTTGTTGATGATAGTTTCCCAGACGAGCACCTTTTTTCCCTTTCTATAAATACCCCATGGTTTGCAGATATAAAAAACTATTTGGCTACTAGGAAGTTACCATCTCATTTGTCACCTCATGAAAAGCGTACAATTATAACGTAAAGTGCCAACTACTCTTGGGTTGGCCATGACCTTTTTCGTACTGGTCCAAACTTGATTATTGGTAGATGTGTCCGAGAATATGAGATACCATAAATCCTATGAAGTTCTCATGATGGACCATGCGGTGGCCATTTTTATGACAAACGTACAACATATAAGGTGTTACATTTAGGTTACTATTGGCCTAGCATTTTTAAGGATGCTTCCAAGTATGTGAGGAGTTGTGATAGTTGTCAAAGGATAGGAAGACCCACGTCAGTTGACGAAATTCTATTGCATGCCCAAGTTATGATAGAAACTTTCGAGAAATGAGCCCTTGACTTTGTAGGACCAATTTCACCCATCTCTCATAAGAAAAATTATATTTTTATTTGTACAGATTATGTCACCAAGTGGTTAGAGGAAAAATCCCTATTCAAGGCTACCGAAAAATACATTGTCGAATTCATTTATGAAGACATATTTACCCACTTTAGTGTTCCTCATGAAATTATTATAGACCAAGACACTCAATTCACTTCCAAGCTGATGAGAGAACTAACAAAGAAATATGGGATCAAGCACTACAAGTCTTATCCATACCACCCACAAGCTAATGGTTAGGTAGAGTCCACAAACAAAGTTATGGAAGCTATATTAACCAAAATTGTTCAATTGCATCATTGAGATTGGGCTGTTAGGCTTCCAGAGGCTTTGTGGGCATATCAGACCACCTGGAGAAACACCATTGGGCATACCCTTTATGAGCTAGTGTATGGGAAATAAGTACTTATACCAATAGAATTTCAAGTAAGTGTTACATGTCAAATTTACTCAACTGGATAAGTGTCGCATATACCTCTCAATTGTCATAAGTGTCACATCTTCCTTACAAATTTCGCAAGTGTCGCAAGTTGTTCATAAGTGTCGCAAACATTGTTCAAGCATACTGCCTCAACGACAACACTAAGGAGGCACTTAAAACATCTCATGCATTGGGTTTGGAGAAGGAGAATTGATTAACTGAAGTCAAGGATCTCTTAACACCTGAAGAGATCTTCTGATCAAAGGTTTAAGGGGTGAGCGCTCCCTTATATCAGCCTAGGAAGCGTTGGCGCTCCCCTATAAGGCTTCAAGGAGCATTATAACGCTCCCTTGCCCCCTCTGAAGGAGCGCTACCCACCTTTAGGGTGCTGGCACTCCCCTCAAGCTTCTTAGGGAGCGCTACAGCTCTCTGATGCCCCTTTTGAAGGAGCACTACCTAATCTGAGGCAATAGTTGGCCCATTGAGGAGAATAAGGGGAGGATCTTTCAATATTAGGAGGAAGTTGCATTCAAATTCTTGGTTTCATCAGGAGATCCCTGATCTGAGGAGGAAGTTCCCCAACTTGTTCTAAAGATAACTCAAGAGGTTAAGCTCCTCTTAACCTATATAAGCAGGCTCTATGGATGGTGGAAAGTGGGGAAGAATTGCTAGCATGAAACCTATGATCTCATAGGAAACACACAGTCAGCCAAAGGAGAGTGATCAGTGAAGCTGTTGTTATCCAGGTTGTGGATCTTTCAGTCAAGGGTTAGACGAAGGGGACTTGACGAAGCTGTCGCATTCGCATCTATGATTGTAAGTATTGTTGTCATTATTCTCATTAATATGACACGCTTGGCTTGTTTCTTTCTAGTTTGTGCCTAATGTTACATGAACTTATCATTGATAGATAGATCTGTTTTCAAGCTAATATCAATAGAGTAGGAAGCGGTTGCATCTTGCTTGTCTACAGGACTCAGCGAGGAGCAAAGGATTGGAGCTCAACTCGGAACGTGTAGGGACAAACGTCGATAAAGAGGTAATTTTATTCTCCTTCCTTCTCATGTGTTAGTTTGTATAGATTTGAAAGCAAGTCAGTGTCCACGTTAAGCATTTTCTGTCTTAGAGTTAGGGTCAAGCTCTTTTAGGCAATCTACCTGTCTGCGGGGAGATTTTCCTACAATAGTAAGGACCTTCTGTATTTCCACAGAATTGGGATTAAACTTAGATGAGGCTAAAAAGCAATGATCCCTAAAATTAAACGAGTTGGATGAGATCAAGAAATATTCTATCCAACGAACAATATTAGTCCAAAACCAGAGGAGCAGGTGGCATGAAAAGTTGATTAAGAAGAAACACTTCCAACCTGGTGATTGTTATAACCCTAAATTGCACCATACATGCTTACCTGGCATCAGGCCATCTTAGATCCCTTCTTTACCAAATCACTGCTAAACAACTCTTTAAAAATACTCTTTATAAGGGCCCACGTGCCCTACTCCATTACTGCACGCGTGTACACGCTAGATGACCTAAAACAGCCCACGTGGACCGACAAAAGAACGAAAAAAGGAAAGTTGTCGACGGAACACACAGCTCTGGGTGAGTTAACTAAGACTCCTAGTCATGCATGGATGAGGGTTCGTCCAAATACCTAGCTTCTTCTAGCCTATAAAAGAAGGGCTAGGGGTCCCATTTGGAAGGGAAAAAATATAGCAAAGAAACTCTACCCATTTGCATATTCCCATTGTCCCAACCCTTTAGCCTTCCTTGTGCCAGAAGAGATACAAAGAAAATATGTTGGAGGATAGTTGAAGAGGAGCCCAGGATCAGGTTCACGGAGCAGTGGCCAGTCTCAATTTTTTGTAAGTTGACTCATTCAAAGTAATAAAGAAAATGTTTTTCCCGTCCCAATTCATGAGTTATTCATAATTTGTTAAGTACATGTTTGAATCTCTAACCTGTTAGTCTATAGGTAATATGCATGTGTAGTTGTTTCTTGTCTTGTATGAAAGTCAACGTTGGAAAGGAGAACTGCGAACAAGTGATCAAGTGCGACAAGGGATCGACATCAAATGCCTGGAACGAGGTAGGTTGATCTAGCCATGTTTTACTAAAAAGAAATAGGATTTAAGTCTGGGGACGAAGGTAGAAAGTAGATTTTCTCTTGGTCATATCTGCATGCAAAGAATAACCCTATTTTCTAGTCCGTAAGGAGATTTCCCTCATAACAGAATTGGTGACCATACTGGGGAAGTATCTGGGGTTCTTGGAATTTTATTTTTGGGGTAGTTTTTAGAAAAAGACTGGTTTTTCTTGTTGGTTTTTTTTTAGTTTCTGTAAAGTCTGAGCTAGCAGAGAGTCTGGTTTTCCATACCATCTTTCTCTGATTTGCTTGACTATTTTTTTTCAGGACCCACAGAGGTATGTGTGGCATGCATAAGGTCTGCATGCGTGTACCCGCACCCTACTCTCTTACAGCCCGTGTGTGAACGCTAGCTGAAGAAATAGCAGTAGCGTGTAGAGCCTAGAGAATTTTTGAGGCAATCATCCTCTTCCCTGTCAGAATCAGACATTCTCAGGGGTTTTCTGGAATTATGTCTGAGTCTTGGTTGTTTGCAGTCTTATCTCAGATTGTTTTTCTTTATGATTTTTTCCTTTCTTGGTTTTTTTTTTTCTGTTAAAAAGAGTGTCCAAGCCTTCAGGAGATCCTGTTTATCAATATCAGTGGTCTCTTCCTGGTCTGGGTTGTCTGTTTTTGTTTTTTATCAGAGTTTAGATATACACGCGGCCTGTACAAGGTCATCTCGCGTGTACATGCCCTTGGGATCTATACAGCTCATGTTCGCATGCTTGTTGTTGGGTTATCAGTAGCGTGCTTGGGTAGGATAGTTTTTGTTGGGGGCAAGGCAGTCATCCCTTCCCTTGATGAGAGTTATACTTCTCAGGTATTTGAATCTTTGTCTTAACAGTCAGTAGCTTAGGATTAATCTTAACCTTAGCTTTCTTTTTCTCATTAAAANAAAAAAAAAAAACTGTCATCAAAAAGAATTTTTTAAGTGTTTTTAGACAAGTGTGAGAGTCATTTTTTAAAGTTGCTAGTGTGTGATTTTTTGACGTGATTCTTTGCGATCTGCGATTAGGCCAGAATTGTTTTTCTTGGTTTTTGATTGTTGGTATTTTTCCTTTTTTCTTTATCAAGCATTTAAATAAAATAAAAATAAAATCTCTTTTCATTTTCTTGTTTGGTTGAAGAGTGTGTTTCTGCATTATTAGCCAAGGAAAAGTCATTTATTTTATAAGTTTTTGCAGTTTACTTAGATCATAAGTAGCTTTTAGTCAAGTGAAATTTCTTTTGAGTTTGTTTTCCAAAATCTTAGAATATATATATATATATATATATATTGAAAAGTTGTTGAAATTTTGCATTAAGTAAAAGTTTTTGTTTCCAAATTTTTTTATTCATTTTTTGATTTCGTCTTTTACACATCATAAGTTTCACTTTCATACCCCTTGACATAAGACAAAGCCATAAAATTAATCCTAAATCTAAAATTTATTAGACTTTTATGTTTGTAGGGTTAACCAACTAGTTAAGGATTAGGGCCTTGGATTAGGTTGGAGAGGAAACTCTTCAAGGCCATTTAAAATCAAACATTGGATTTTGAGTTAGGGAGTGTTTAAGTTCAGTATCATGAAATTTATCCAGGACCCCCTTCTAACACAGGGGATAAACACGAGGTCGTGTGCGAAAAGGTAGCGGAGATAACCCCTCCAAAACTGGACCAATCATAGTGGAGAACACATATAGAGGGCTTGTTTTGGGATTTTTTTGATTGCATTTGCCACGGGGCTTCGTGGGTCTCGAATCCGTTCGAGATCCTCAGTTGTCTTCCAGACCACTTGCTTTCAATACCCTTGACAGGTTTTGGGCTCGTTACCCTGCTCATTATGGTCTACCCGACTTTCGACTGTACCCGCCTGGTGATTGTTCGCGCGTTGGCAACCTACTTGCCTATCTTTTTTAGGGACATACATAGGTGACTGCGAGGGTATACTACGATACCTAGGACAGACATCGGGCCATGCTTTGCAGAGTATACATGGAGGGTTCTTCCGTGTTCGATTTGCACTTGCACCGATAAGTTTCTCTAGTGTTGGTTGTTGTAATTGTTCTTCCAATTAATTTAGTGTTTGCATGTCTTATCTTCTAGGGACTTTTTTTTTAGTGTGTGTTACTTTTGAACGTTTAGACTACCCTAGAGTGTCTTTGATATTATTACACAGTGGAGGATCATGAGCTTTGTCGGTCACAAAGGCTTCTTGGCCTGCCACTGGTTACACTAGAGCCACCCCCGCCACCATTAAGGCGAAAGCTAGACCAACAAGGGTCTTTTGAAGCGACTGGGTCACAAGAAATTGTGCTCGACCAACTTCCAGAGGAATCGACCATTTTGGACCTTGGAGAAAATGTTCTTGGTCCGATTGAAACCCCAACCACTAAGTTCTTTGCACCTTTCATCATACCAATCCAATTTTATGAGCGCCAGATAGTGTTGCACACAGCAATGGAAACAAACGTTGTTACTCCTTCTGGGAATTCTTCAATTCCCACTACGGTTGTCACCACAGGAGAGTTTTCACCTCCTATCCCACCATCACCGGTCCAAGCCACCATGGTCTTGACTACTTCTACATCGCACAGTGGTTCGATCCCGTCTTTGGCAGTGGCCACAACCCCTTTCACACCAAGTGCGACAGGCCCTCCGTTCTCATACAGGATGCCTAGTTCGGGTACAAGTCCTATACTTTCCTACTCCACTTTACAGACATTAGGTCTGGGGGCAGGGATCTCTAGCGCTCCTTTGCAAGGTCACATGGGGGGCACTCCTGCTCCTTTTAATGCTTTCCCTTACGGAGGAGTTCATATTCCTCCTTCGCCCCCTTCACTTAGTGGCTCGCATCAGTAGTCCTCTGGGCAACCTACATACCATATTTTATTTGGAGCAGGGAGTCAAGGACCACATTCACATAGTATGTTGGTAGGTTTGACATCGTTTTCTTTGGCTGGAACGTTTGGTAACAATGCCTTCTCGTCAGCCGCTTTCCCGACTTGGGGCAATCCCAGTTTTGGACAATCTATTCCTGTGCAGGGTACTATTCCTGCACAGAGGGAAAACCTAGGAACTTCTTCTGCATCAGGGCCTTGGAATTCTTGGCAGGGATATGTTCCCTCGTCTGGAATGTCGATTTGGGGTAATTATTTCCACAATCAATGGAACCCAGGACAAACTACTATGCCCATCCCCACAGGATCGACATGGTTCAACCCTTCCCAGAGTCCTTCAAATATAATGCATTCCCACCCATCTATGTCCTATTTGGGAAATCAGTCGATGATGTCTCCACATATGCAAATTCCATATGTTGGCCAGGGCCATGGTTTCTACCAGAATCCAGGCCAGCAACCAAACTTTTCCTAGAAACCTGGTGCCAGTCAAACTCCAAGCCCCTTTTTCCCAGGTTATCACCAACAACCCAAACTACCCTTCTTGGTGACTTTGCACTTGCCATATTTGACAAGGTTGTTGAATGACCCTATTTGTCACAATCCGCGTTGGCCTCCTATGTCGACGAAGTTGCCTTCGAACATTCCAAAGTTCGAAGCCAAGCCTAACGAAGATCCATGAAATCATGTGACTACCTTCCATCTTTGGTTCTCATATAATTCATTAAAATATGACTCCATACAGTTGCAATTGTTTCAACGTACTCTCATTGGGAGTGCCACGAAATGGTACATTGAGCTCGATCGCTCAAGATACTCTTCCTTCAGTGAACTGGAAATGGCTTTCCTAAACCATATCCAGTTACCTATGAGATACGACGCTGGCATAGAGCTACTGGATAATTTCGAACAGACGACAGTGGACCATATCTCTAATCACATCCAAGAATGGAGACGGTGGAAGAGTATAATAAAGGTGCCAGTCCCACCAGCATTCCTGCTTGAGTGGTTCCTTAAGTCTTTGGTCCCGCAGTTATCCAAAGACGTCGGGAGTATTCTTCGAAGAAGACGCCATCATGAGGGCTCAACAATTTGAGCTCATATATTCTCAGTCTGGTTTATTATATAACATATTTTCAGATGCACCATGCTCAATCCTTGATAAAACTAGACAGAGAGATGGACCACATGCCGATGGTATTGTTGGTTTAGCACAAACAAATCCCGTTGATCAATTGATGAAGTAGTTGCAGCAGTTATCTATACAACACACAGCGGCCAGCCAAACCACTACTTTGGTTTCTCCCCCTACCAAAACGTCGGAGGTACACACAGTGCAATCGACTAACCCAAAGGCCACCCAACATCCTGAAGGAAAGAAAAAACAATGAAAGAAAGGTAAGGGGATAAAAAACCCACCGATAATGCTGGCAGGGACAACACTGAGAAACAGAAGGCGAGGTATCCATGCAACTTATGCGTGGAAGACCAACCGACCCATCTATGTCCTCGGCTTACAGAAGCCCAAAAGTTTGTGATGCAACAACAACCTATTGTGTTAACCAATCCATTTCAACATGGACAAAATCGAACACAAGCCTTTGTAAGCACAGAAGGGGGCAGCCAAGAATCCTATCCGCCTGCGAACAACCCCGCATCCGCAAATGTATATATGGTTAGGGGTGATGCTTTTATATTGAATAGAGTGCGCGACTATAGTAAACCAGGCACTTATGAGAAGGGTAAAGAAGTTGAACTCCCATCTCTTCCTCTATAGATTGAGAATATGTTGGGAGAAACAATGATACGCATTCCCAAAAGTGCATTCAAAAAAGCTTCTCATAAGCCAAACGCAAGGTCCGCCTTGAACTACTCTGTGGTGGAAGATTTATCACAAACCCCTTGTGGGATGTCTGCTTTAGAGGTCCTCCAAAGCTTCCCTTCCTAGAGGAAAGCCTTGTTAACTGCTTTAGGATCTACTGAGAATTGTAATCCAGGTACAATCATGTTGGATACAACCGACTTAAAACCTCGTCTACCTTACCACGTAGAGTTTCATATAGTAGTGGTTTATCCCATGAAAACTTTTACTTGGAATATCTTCCACACGGTGGTTGATGAGGGCGCCTCGACATGTGTTATGTCATTGGCATGTTGGAAGGTCGTTGGCCAACCCATTTTTTCTCTATCACCTACTCTCCTCGCCGCTTTTGATGATCGTTCATTCCGACCACATGGAATCGTTCCTTCTTTCCCCGTGCAGTTAGGAGGGAAGACTGTGTGTGTCGAAGTAGAGGTAGTTGATGCTCCCCTTGACTATAATCTCTTGTTAGGAAGGAGTTGGACTTATGCCATGCAAGCTGTGGTTGCTACAGTTTTTTGGGTCTTGTTGTTTCCACACGAATGCCAGATAGTGACCATCGATCAATTGTCCTTCTCTAGACCTGACCTTTCTTTGGGGGCATCCACAGTCCCGATGATTGATAATCCTCAACCCGGTGTCATCAACATAGGGGTTGGTTTGTGCCCATATTTTATGGGTACCTTCGATTACCCTCCCCCTCAAGGCGATATCAAGTTTATATCCAATCACCATAAGGTTGAGATTTTTCAAGTTTCTTCATTCCACACGACTTACTTCGACAATCTGTGGTCACTTCCTTCCCCATCGGCCATGATGGATGGGATAGGGCACCCGGGCATGTCCATGCCCTTTTCTGTAGCTGAAGTAGCGTACTCTTTAGTCCAGCAAACTTCAGCCCACACTGATCCAGCTCCTGCACAAGAGTTAGATCCACTTCTAGAGCCTATTTGAGCTCAAGGTTCTCTCGTTCACACTGATTCATTAGACTTAGTCTTGCCCTCAGATGAAGCAATAATTGAAGCAATGACTAGTCCGGATAAACCCTGGGAAGATCTTCATCACAGATCATACTTCCTCCCAGAGTTAAGTCGAATTGAAGTGGGAGAATTCATTGTGAATCTGACGGGAGATCGTTCTTGTCCTATTAACCCCTTAGCTACACATGAGGTTTATGTTGAGGGTAATATGGAAACTATCGCTGAAACCTTACCGATCAATATCTCCCGAAACCCTGGCATCGTGGAGAATGTCTTCGTTGGAGCGGACTGCTCCCCCCAGGAGATTCAAATCTAATCAAATCTTTTCAAGGGATTCCGCGACGTTTTTTCCTGATCTTATGAGGAAATGCCAGGCATCGATCCAAAAATAGTTGAACATGAAATTACAACGTATCCTGATGCCAAGCCAGTTCAGTAGAAGCTTCATCCAGTTAATCCTAAGAAAGCAGTAGCCATTATGTTTGAGGTTGAGAAATTGTTAAAATCCAGGTTTATCTATCCTATCCATTTGACCCAATGGGTGTCAAACCCCATACCGGTCAATAAAAAACAAGGCATGATTCGTGTATGTACCGACTTTCGTGATTTGAACAAGGCATTTCCCAAAGATAATTTGCCCACACCCTTCATCAACCAGATCATTGATGAATGTGCAGGTTGTGAATCCTTTTCTTTCATGGATGGTTTTTCGGGATATAATCAAATCCAAATCAAACCCAAAGACCAACACAAAATGGCATTCATCTACCCATGGGGTACATTCACATATCGTAAAATTCCTTTTGGTCTCAAAAATGTTGGATCCACCTTTCAACGGGACATGTCTTTTGCTTTCCATGACCTCAAGCATATAGTCAAGGCCTATCTAGATGATTTAGCATCACGATCTCGCAAGAGAATGGATCATCCCACACACCTCCGACTTATCTTCGAATGTTGTTGCTACTTTTGGATTCGCCTGAATCCAATCAAGTGCAGCTACTGTGTAACGTCGGGACGATTGTTAGGTTTCATAGTTTCAACAACAGGGATCATGGTCGATCCTCTCAAGGTTGAGGCAATAATCTAGTTGCCCCCCCCATGCACAATCCTTCAACTTCAGAGTCTACAAGGCAAGGCAAACTTTTTACAATGCTTCATCGCCAACTATGTTGAGATCACCAAGGGATTTATGCACTTACTAAAGAAATACATTCCTTTCTACTGGGACGATGTTTCTCAATGCTCTTTCGACGCATTGAAACATGCCCTCACAACTTCCCCTCTACTCTGGCCACCTAACTATAACAAAGATTTCTTATTATATCTGGTTGCAGCAGAGTTAGCCATTGGCATGGTTTTAGTTCAGGAAGATGACTTGTTCTCAAAATATGTGATCTATTACCTGATTCAAGGCCTCGCAGGATCGGAACTCAATTATTCTCACATCGAAAAACCTGCGTTGGCAGCAATTCATGTTGTTCAATGGTTCTGTCATTATGTTTTGTTTCGCAAGACCACGGTCATTGCTGTCGTGAATCCATTCTAGTACATGTTGACACGACGGGTCATAGGCAGAAAAATCAGTAGATGGATATTCATCCTCTAGGAGTTTGACTTAGACTTCATTTCAACAAAGTCCAAAAAGTCACTGGTCTTCGCAGAACTTATTTCGGAACTTCCGGTAGAGTCAGGTGATGTTGTGCCTGAAGAATTTCCTATCCCAGGAGATATGTTTTTGATCACATCTTCGGATCCCTGGTATGGATATATACTTATCTATCTTCATACTTTGAAGTGACCCACCACTGCTTCTCATGATGAGCGTCGACGCATACGCCATCAGGCTAAAACTTATCTCATAATCGATGATACATTGTATCAAAGAGGTGTAGACTGCATCCTATGTCGATGTCTCACTCATGAGGAAGAAGTTATCATGCTTAACGATTACCATACCGAAGCTTGTAGCGATCATTTGTCTAGGTTGGCAATAGCCCAAAAGATTCTACAAGCAGGTTACTTCTGGCCGACACTTATCAAAGATTGTATCGAATCGGTCAAGAAGTGCCATCTGTGCCAAATCTTCTCTCGGAAGATGAGGGCACATCTTGCTCCCATGTTTCCTATCATCATAGTTGGTCCCTTCACCAAGTGGGGGATTGATTACACTACTTGCAACCCCCCTTCAGCAAGGGGGCACCGCTATATCATCGTAGGTGTGGACTACTTCACAAAGTGGGTCGAAGCTATGCCAACGTTTAAAGATGATGGAGAGACTGCAACTCTCTTTTTATTCGGCGTCTCAAGGGAGATTATCACTGACCATGGTAGTCACTTTCAGAATCAGATGATGACCGAATTAACATCAAAGCTTGGGTTATGGAAAGAACATTCATCACCCTACTACCCCCAAGCTAATGGGCAGGTGGAAGCTGTAAACAAAACTCTTAAGACTATTCTACAGTGAACTATCAACTCAGCCAAGTCAAATTGGCATTTGATGTTATACTCGTCATTATGGGCTTACCGAACATTTGTTAAGACTACAACCGATTTCTCACCTTTTCAACTCGTTTATAGGCTGGAGGCAGTCTTGCCCATCGAATGTCAGATCCCGTCTCTAAAATTGGCAGTACAATTATTGCCAGACACTTCTCCACTTGAAGAACGGTTAGTATACCTTGAGTAGCTCAATGAGAAGTGTCGTGATGCGGCCCTGGCCAATGAGGCTCACAAACATCAGGTCAAGTGTCAATATGATCGGTCTGTTCGTCCTCGGATTTTCTCTGAAGGCGACCTTGTCCTGGTCTATGACCAAGATAAGGACCCCCTGGGGGTAGGAAAATTCAAACCCATGTGTTTCAGACCTTTCATCATAAAAGAGGTTTTAAAAAAGGGTGCTTATCATCTGGTTGATTTTGAAGGTAATGCTTTGGCAGAACCTAGAAATGGGCTCTACCTCAAGAAGTATTACTCATAGGTAGGTCACTGTGGGTAACCTTTTGTAACATATGTATAGTCTTTGTACTATTACTTTTAGTTTCTTTTAGTGTTATGGACGTGTCGTTGATATCATCTTTCATCATTGTGGCAGATGTCAAGTGATTCCAAGGTGTTCATTGGGTATGAAGATGGTGCTAGTTGGCACACTCGGAGGCTTGCCTCCGCAGCTTGGGTAATCTTTACACCTCAAGGCCAGTTATTATCTTACGGAGGTATATGCTTAGGTGACACCAAAAATAATGTTGTCGAGTATAGCTCAGTTATTGATTTGCTTCGTGACGCTTTATCATTGGGTATCTCTCATCTTTGGGTCTATCTTGATGCTCAACTGGTTGTGTCTCAGTTAAACAGAGTGTATCGGGTTCATGATCCAACTTTACACCGATGATTCCTTAGGGTACGTCTCTTAGAACGAAACTTTGATTATATTACATGTTTTCATGTTCCTAGGAGATTAAACCAAGTTATAGATACTCTAGATAATAAAATTTTAGATTGGCATCTTGCACACATATGAAAGAACATTAACATAAGAATGTAAATACGTTTTTGCACACATGATCCATAAGACACAAAAGACCAAAAAAACATATATAATATCATAAAGTAACCAGAGTACATTGATGGACGCAAGCACCTCAAAAATAGGACCAATAACGAGTCACAGGGATTATGCCCTCAAAAAATATATACAAGTAGTGCTCGCGACACGTCAAAATGTCTAGCTAATGTCAAGGAATGTGGGCCCTGTTATACTGGTCCACAGCATTAGCTAAACGCCGAAACAACCGGACCCACGTCTGTGGTGCCCCCACTACAAGAGGCCACATAGACGGTGGCAAGTCCTCAATCTCTGCCATCAGGACCGTGTGAGTGAGCGCAGTAAAGTTACGCTCAACCCGTCTCAATACCCTCTCAGCCTCCCTAGCTGGAACATCTCCTACTACTATTGGTCCCCCTGTGACAGTAGGTGCGACCCCTGGCCGAGGATGACACCTATTCCTCGCATAGTCAGCAGGTCGCACTGGTCCCACATCTGCACACAATGAAACACATATCCATCAAAAACTCTGGCATAACAAAAAAATGATATATATAACAAAACAACATAAAAATTACATATACAATAAAAAAAAAACTACAAAGGTGGAGACTTACCCATCTCTCCTCGCTCCTCACCAGGAGATATTGGTATCTCCGGGTCTCTCGAAAAATCAATCCCGGCATAGGGGTAGTCCTCTATAACCAGGATTTGTTGTGACAACCATGCAAAAAAGTCACCATTGAAGGACTCATTGGTCATTCCACCACCCTGTCGCGGCAGTACTACTGCCCATATACACACAGTAGGAAGAGAGGTCAGGTGTCCTCGTACCACTACTCGAGGACTAAAACTCGAAACTCTCTCAAAAAAGAATGAACATAGAATGGTCCCTAACCCAAAGTTCCTACGTGTCCGCAAATGACAATCTGTCAATTGCCTCTTCATACACTCAAGCAAAGTGGTACTCCAATCAAAAACTTGTTCATTTAAGCACTGGACTGCAAAGTTCATCTGTGCGTGGGATGCCTGATGTAGAGCCGCAGAACCAGTAATTCGCCCAATAAGCAATACTATCGCCTGTAGCGATAGGTTAGTGATATTTCTTATAGGCACCTGCATGCTCGCACGGTCTATATCAGCTGCACAGTAAAGGCCTATCAATTCCGCTATGTTATGCGGCCCCGCAGGAAAAGTCCAGAAATTGACTAGTTCCCCTCTCCTAGAGAGGCCAGTCAAAAATTAAATTTCCTCGACCGTGGGCACCAGTGACTGCCCCTCTAACATGAATGCCTCTGCATTCAGATGCCAGTAGTCAACCAAGGCATTCAGTATCCTAGGTTGTGCCCACATGAAAGGACATAGAAAAAAATTGAGTAACCCACACTGCATCAAAGTATCCACGGCATTGGGGTCTTCCCCGGCCAACTCATTCACCTCTTCATGCTCTCTTTCTCTCCAATGGACATACATCCTACAAAACAAAAAGGTTCAGGAGATTTAAACCCTTGATTTTTGTGCCTTTTTCATTCCATAAGGGGGCCCACGCGAGATGTAATGGTGACAGTCGTGTGTACACGTGTGTAGAGTTTACTCTTCCCTAATGTACATGCGGCCTATCCTAAGATAGCCCACGTGGACCTAGGGCTGACTTTTAAAAGGTCAACACCCCCTACAAAATGAAACCCAATGCATAAATAAAGATATAAAATGCAAGATAAGGGAGTTTGTACTTACTTGGTCCAGACAGAAGTTCGTTTCATCCACTGTAGCTCCCGGAATCACCACTTTACTCAAAGGGGGTCTTTTGGCTCCAGAGTCAATTTCCAAATCAGCAATGGTGATAATGAGCTGCCAGCCTCTATTTATAGACTTTTTGGCCTCTTTTTGTCACTTTTTTGGCCTCCCTTATCATTTTCTTTATACCAAAAACCATTTAGTGTGATTTAGGATTTGCATAGGAGGAATTTGATCGGGTATTGGGACAGGTTTTTTTTGAGTTTTGAGTATTTTTCGACGGTCCGTGGAAAATTTTTCCGACGATCAACTTGAACATATAGGTTAGGTTTCCACCCTGATTTTTGTATCTCGTTGTATTTTTCGTTTGCCATAGGACCAATCCCATCAGGTTGTGATACGGAACCATCATATCTGCTTTAGAAGTGTCGCAACTTGGTGGTAGAGATTACTGGAACATGGATGCCCTAGTTAGATCCTGGTTGCATTATGGTATTCATGTTGTCTCTAAAAACACTGTAGGCTCGGGAGTCCTTGTAGTTTTTCCTGATTACGAGTTTGAGCCTCATTTGCATGATTCTTCTTCGCTCTTGACCTCACCTTCAGGACTCCTAAAAAATAACGGGTCTTCTTTTAAGCCCTTTTTAGACCCTCTAAATATGAAAAGATTGTCGAGCGATCTTGTGACCTTTCACGCTCATTAAACTGAAATTTGAAGTCACGTCTCTCCGGCGGTAGTTTACCCCTTTTTCGGTCCAGACGGTCAATTGTACGAACAAAGGTATACTCTATGGAACTTCAACTCTATAGAAGAGTAGTCTCAGGTATAATTTTATCCCTTTTTCGGGCCTGAGGGACTAAACTTACGAAGAAGGAACCCCCACGGAGTCCATAGTTAAGATCTTTTCAAACTCCCTAAAATTGAAAATATCGTCGAGTGACCTTATTCTTTCACACTCGTTAAAATGGTCCAGAAGAACATTCCTAACGGAGTCCATAGTTAAGCTTTTTTCAGACTCCTTAAAAATGAAAAAATGGCCGAGGGATCTTGTCCTTGTCACACTCGTTAAAATGGTTTTGAATAGACGTCTTGTCGGTGCTAGTTTACCCCTTTTTTGAACCGATTAGACTATCTTCGAAAAAGGTACCCCAATGGAGTCTCCTTTTATGTTTTTTCAGACTCTCTAAATATGAAAAACCACCGAGCTTACCTTCTCTGGGCTCGTTAAACTTACATCGAAGGACGTTACCATTGTGTGTTTTGTTAACCGCATTTTCATACCTTATATGCCAGCCTTGTAAGAGTTTGCTTCTACGTCTTAACACCCTTGGCCCCCAGAGGATTTTTCTCAAGTATCATTATACTAGAACATCAGTCTTGTCCTTATGCCTTGAACTTGTATGTTTGCAACACTCACTCCTCCATTGTAATGTAATATTCCTTTATTATTTTTCCCAAAATTATTGAAAAAGATAAAAAAAAATCAAATATACCCCAAAAAGAGGAAGGGAAAATTTTTTTCTTTATTGGCAGCATAATGAGTCGCCCTTGGATAAAGAACATTTGTCCATTTGTTCATCAAACTATGGGATGGAGTACGAACTTAGGAAGTTGTTCTCTCTATATAGAGTTGTGTCCTCCACTGTTTGGTTATCCTTCCAAACATATGGAGAGTTTGTGTTGCCTCATGCTTCGTAGACTTATGATTAATGCCATGTTGCCTGAGTCTCCTCATTTTTCGTGCTATTGTCCAAGGGAAGTTTGTCACCAAGCCTGAGTCGACCCCTCTACAATTTGTCTTTTTCCCTCATACCCGGCCATCCTAAATGTCTAATCAAGTCCTTGTTCGAAATCAATGAAGCCTTCAGTCTGATCATCAATTCCATGACCGACGAGTCGTCAAAGACCTCTGGGTAGTGCAGTCGCGCACTCATATTGTACTCCTACCCAAGTTGTGAAGATTTTGAAGTATTTTCTCAAGCTCTGAAGACCTCATCTCCAACCATCAGGCCATATCAGCTTCTAGAAGATGGATACTCTATATGTATATATTTTTTATTTTGAGATGTAGCTCCGATGTGTATTGTTCACGGCTACTCTTTATATAGTTATATGACATGGATCTACAGTGTATTTGATTGGTAGCCATGATTCTATTTTATCCGGAGCATGGGTATGCCCACCTAGGTGAGACATTTGTTATTTTGCAGACGGCGCCTCCCGGTTCCTGATCCTTGGGCTCAATCGTTCAGCACATCAGTAAAGATTGGTAATGTATTTCAGCCATCAGATGCTCTTTTGACCTCACATATTAGAGGGCATCTGTTATAACCCTAAATTGCACCATACATGCTTACCTGGCATCAGGCCATCTCAGATCCCTTCTTTTCCAAATCACTGCTGAACAAATCTTTAAAAATCCTCTTTTATAAGGGCCCACATGCCCTACTCCATTACTGCACATGTGTACATTCTATCTGAACTAAAACAACCCGCATGGACCAACAAAAGCATGAAAAAATGAAAGTTGTCGACAGAACACACAGCTCTGGGTGAGTTAACTGAGACTCTCGGCCATGCATGGCCAAGGGTTCGTCCAAATACCTAGCTTCTTCTAGCCTATAAAAGAAGGGCTAGGGGTCCCATTTGGAAGGGAAAAAATATAGCAAAGAAACTCTGTCTATTTTCATATTCCCATTGTCCCAACCCTTTAGCCTTCCTTGTGCCAAAAGAGATACAAAGAAAAGACGTTGGAGGATAGTTGAAGAGGAGCCCAGGATCAGGTTCGTGGAGCGGTGGCCGATCTCAATTTTTTGTAAGTTGACTCATTCAAATTAATAAAGAAAATGATTTTCCCGTCCCAATTCATGAATTATTCATAATTTGTTAAGTACATGTTTGAATCTCTAACATGATAGTCTATAGGTAAGATGCATGTGTAGTTGTTGCTTGTCTTGTATGCAGGTCAGCGTTGGAAAGGAGAACTGCGAACAAGTGATCAAGTGCGACAAGGGATCGACATCAAACGCCTGGAATGAGGTAGGTTGATCTAGCCATGTTTTACTGAAAATAAATAGGATTTAAGTCTGGGGACGAAGGTAGAAAGTAGATTTTCTCTTGTTCATATCCGCATGCAAAGCATAACCCTATTTGCTAGTCCGTAAGGAGATTTCTCTCACAACAGTGATTGGGATTTTTTGTTTGACTCCCTATTTAAAACCTTCAAAGGAAAAATTACCACTCGGTGGTTGGGTCCTTACGAGGTAGTCACTGTATATGACAATGGGGTTGTGAAAATCAAAACAATTGACGTTGGACAAGTCTCCTTTGTAGTAAATGGACACCGACTCAAACTTTATCATAGACCCATTTCCATAGAATATTTTCTACAGTTCATGTCAACTGACAAGGAATTAGCCTTAGTAGATGGGGAAGTCCCCCCTTGTTATTGAATGTTTTTCTGAATTTTTCGACTGTACATATGTAAATAATTTTGAAGTATGTTGATAGACAATTCTAGAGATTTATGTAGGTATATATTTCACCAAGAGTAGGCAGTTTCAAGGAGATATAAAGGAAGTATTTTACTTCAAAAATATTGCTATATTTAAACCTTTTTGTCTCTTAAGAATCAATTGAATAATGATTGTTATAACCCTAATTTGCACCAAACATGCATACCCAACAACAGGCCATCTTACTTACTATTTTTTCCAAGCCAATACTGAATAACTCTTCTTAAAAACCAAATTTTTGAAGATGTACGTGCCCTGCACCACTACTGCACGTGTATGTACACTAGATGCATCATTACTTCTCACATATGTATGTTAGTTGCACCATTACAACCCGTGTATACCCACAAAAGTTGCAAAAAATAAAAATTTGCAAGGGAATAAGGGTTTTTGGGTAGTTTCCTAACCAATTGACCGCCCATAGTTCATCACCCAACCGAATAACTATATTTTTGGCATATAAAAGAAGAATTTGGGGTCCCATTCCAAAGAGAAGCATGAAAGAAATGAAACTCTGCCCATTTCATAATCCCCCCTTGCCCCAAGAATTTGCAGCCACATTGTGAGTTTTGAGCCATAATTCCTTATTCTTTCCTTTTTCCTTATTCATAAGCCTATGCCCATTCTCTAGAGAGAAGTGTGAGAGAAGAAGGATACGTGGAAGCAGTTGGAGCTTGGTGAAGAGGATCCCAGGACCGGGTTCGAAGAGCAGTCGTCGATCTCATTTTGTAAGTGACTTTGTGAGATTAATATAAAGAAGTACTTTTTTCGTCCCGCCACATGATGTGTTCAATATTGATATTTGATTTACATTTTGTTATGACATATAAACCCATTAGTTCATATATAGAATGAATGTTTGTAGTTTCTTGTTTGTCTTTTGGTGAATGCAGGTTATCCTTGAGAGGAGATTTGCAGTCGAGAAGCGACCAAACGCATTGGGATCGACACCGGACGTGGAGTTTAAGGTAAGACTATTGGATCCCTATACTTTGTACTTTATGCATGAACGTGGGGTATTGTCAGGATAGTTGTTAAAAGTAGGAGACTTTAAATGGTTAGCTCTTCTTTCACTTTAGAACCCTAGTGTAGTCCGTAGGGGGGTTTTCCCACTATAGCATAATTGGCGACCATAATGGGGAACCTCTAGGGTTTTTAGGGGATTTTTTATTTTGGAAGTCTTTAATTGGTTTATTTACTATTTCTTGAGTTTCTGTAAGTTTCTGTGTCTTTAACTGATTCTAGTCTTCCATACAAGTACTCCCTACCTGGTTTGCTTGACTATTAATTTTTCTTTTTAGATAAGTCACAGAGGTGTATGCGGCCTGCATTGGGTCTTCTCAAGTGCATACGCACCCTATCTTTGGATAGCCTGCGTACATACGCAGGCTGTTGAAGTATCAGTTGCATGCCTGTGTCAGGAAAATATTTTTTAAAGAACAGGCAGTCATCCTCTTCTCTAAATGAAGCCATATTTCTCAGGGGTTTTCTTGATTTAGCCCTAGTCTCTATTTCTTGCAGTCTTTGGCCTAGGTCTGACAGCAGTTAGCTTTTTCTTTATCAAGATTTCTTGTGTTTTCTTGATTAGGGATTGAGACAAGCTTGGTGAGTTTTTTCTGATTAACTTGTTTAGTATTGTTAGTAACTCTCTGTGAACTGTAGTAGACCAAAAGTTGGTTTTTGGTCTCATCTTGTCTTGACTTTTCCCTTTTTACTTGCTTTAGAAGAAAATAAAAGAATTCATTTTTAAGTTTCTTATTTTGGAGCATTAAAAAAAAACGTTTTAAGTTAGGTTAGTTGTTTTTTTAGGAAGAAGAGTGCTTTCTTAAGTTATTTACTGAATACTTAAGACTTTAAGTAGCTTGCAGTCGAGCAAAATTCAGGTTTGAGTTTTTCTTTTAAAATATCTCAGAGAGAAAATTTAGTTAAAGAGTGTTCAATTTGCAAATCTTTGTTTGTTGAAAAATAAGTAATTTTGTTTCCAACATTTGTTCTTCTCTTTGGTCTCTTAACAAACACCACCAGTTTCATTTCCGTTCCTTTGAATTAAGAGAAACCACTTAAAATCAACTCCTAATTAAAGTTTATTAGACTTTGTTCTTGTAGGGTCCATTAACTAGATTAGGCTAGAGCCTTGATTTAGGTTGGAGAGGAAACTCTTCAAGGCTACAAAAAAAACATAGGAGTATGTGCTAGGGAGTGAAAAAGTCTAGTAACGTGGAAATTATTCGGGACCCCCCTCTAGTACATGGGCTAAACACGAGGTCGCATGTGGAAAGGTAGTGGAGATAACCCCTCCAAAGTCAGACCAATCGTAGCGGAGGAACGCATATAGAGGACTTATCTTGGGATTACATTGATCGCATTTTCCATGAAGCTTCATGGGTCTCGAATCTATTCAAAGTCCTCAGTAGTCTTCCGAAACACTTTCTTTCGATATGCTCGATATTTTTTGGGCTTGATACCCTGCTCATTGCGGTCCACCCGACTATCGACTGTACCCGCAAGGTAGTTGTTCACGAGCTGGTAACTTAGTTTCCTTTGATTTTAGGGACTTACACAGGTGACTGCAGGGGTATATTGCGGTACCTAGGGTAGACATTGGACCACACTTTGTAGAGTATACCCGTAGGGTCCTTCCGTGTTCAAGTTGTACTTGCACCAGTAAGTTTCTCTAGTGTTGGTTGTTGTAACCATTCTTCCAACTAGTAATAGTGGTTTGCTTACTACATCTCATACAAACGTTTTCTAATGCGTGTTTTGGAAGCCCTCTTAGGCCATAACCATTAATGAGGTTTCCATCAAAAACACTCTCATAGACCTAGGGGCATACATCAATGTTATGAATGTCACTACCTTACAAGAATTACAGCTAAAACTGCTTCTTAGACCTACCCCAACTGTTTTTGAATTACAAGATAAGACAAAGGTTATCCCTAAAGGAATTTTGGATGATATCATAGTTACTTTAGCCTCATGGGATTACCCAGTAGACTTTCTTGTCATCCACTCAAAGGATCCTACAAAAGGGAATCTCTATACAGAAGATCAGCATATATCCACCTGCTCAACCTATAATGGAGAATTTATGGTGGCTTGAATTTCCATACGATAATGAAGAAATTCGTTTTTTTCAAATGTGTGTTTTGGGAGTCCTCTTATGCACCTAGGAGGCCATGGTAGCCTAGGAATCAACCTACATACCCAGATTTACAGCCTCAAGTTCCACCCTATTATCAATAGCCACAACAGTGGAACTTACCGAGTTGGAAAAACCGGTCTACACAGTATCACCATCCTTGGATTTAAGAATGGAGAGGAGGGAATAACCAAGGAAACCCTCAAGCACCACCTGTCCTTATGCCCAACCATCCTTACCCTCAGTTTACACTGAACATCCCGCAGCTTCTGCCAAGTTTTGTTCCAACACCTTTACCTCCTATTCCACAACAATACCAAAATGCAAGGTCCCCAAGACCAACATTATTACCAGCACAACCAGTTTTGAATCCCAATAATAAACCCACTCAACCTCTTCACAATTTTAAGATGCAAGCCTTCTTGACATATGTTATTTCTATTCTTCCATTGCAGGAGATTCAATTAAGGCCGGGAAAATTTCTGGACAAGCAGAAGCCTTCAGTAGTCATCCTGGAAGAAGAAGAACAGGAAACCCCCAAACAACCCTTGGATGACACTAGGTGGGAAGATGTTATCATTCCTAAGGACCAAGAACCCAAGCTTCCCCAAATGAACCTTCACAAATTGTGAAGGCCCATCCTTATCCATAAATATTAGTGATCAAGAATCCTACCACCTGATCGGAATTTGAAATCTTGAATGAATTGAAGAATACTTGTGTCAAAATTCCCTTTCCTCAAGCCATTAAGGGTATTCCAATATATAATAAGGTGGTTAAATAATTGTGTATAAAGAATCTAGGAAGGAAGCAGAAGGATCCTCCAACAACACATTTGATAGGAGAACTTTATGAGTACATATCATAGCAGCCTAAGGTCACAAAATATGGGAACCAAGGGAACCCCGTAGTGACCATAAACATTAATAAGGTTTCCATCGGAAACACTCTCATAGACCTAGGGGAATCCATCAATGTTATGACTGTCACTACCTTAGAGGAATTACAGCTAAAACCGCTTCTTAGACCTACGCCAACTGTTTTGGAATTAGCAGATAAGACTAAGGTTATTCCTGAAGGAATTTTGGATGATATCATAGTTACTTTAGCCTCATGGGATTACCCAGTAGACTTTCTTGTAATCCACTCAAAGGATCCTACCCAAGGGAATCTTGTTATTTTTGGAAGACCTTGGTTAGCCAGGACCAATGCATTTATTGGTTGTAGAGAGGGAGAAATGACCATCTCAAATGGACTCTCTATACAAAAGATCACCATATATCCACCTGCTCAACCTATCATGGAGAATTTATGTTGGCTTCAATTTCCATATGATAATGAGGACTAGGAGGAGCCCGTGTTTCCAAGTGATCATTCTCAGGCACTTCAGGAGCACACAATGGAAAATGTGCTAAACCAGTTTATTTTTGTTATCACGTGTGTTGATTTTCCACAATCGTTTCCCCAATTTGAGTACATGTTTGGGGAATAATTTCAGGAATGTTTGGACCCATCGATTTTTTCTTCGACATCCTTTATCTTCAAGATAGACGAGTCTGCAACATCTTACACCATGCCCTACGAGATTAGCCTAGGGAAATTCCTGCATATAAATTATGGGCTAGATGCAGACCAACAAAAACAGTTAGTAAGTGTACTTAAATAACAATCAAGGGCATTCACGTGGGAATACACTGACATGAAGGGTATACACCCTAACAAATGCATTCATCACATAAATACCCTGGGGGAAGTAACACTTGTTAGGCAACCCCAAATAAGGATGAACCCGACACTCAAAGATATAGTAAAAGAGGAGATACAAAAGTTGTTGAATGTTGGATTTATTTACTCCATCTCTGACAGTAAATGGGTATCCACGCTTGTAGTGGTTCCAAAAAAATTAACCGCGAAATGGAGAATTTGTGTTGATTTCCGGGAGCTTAACAAGGCCACTCTAAAGGATTATTTTCCTCTTCCTTTCATTGACCAAGTCTTGGATACCCTGTTAGGAAAGAAATATTTCTCCTTTTTAGATGACTATAGCGGGTACAATCAAATTCTCATAGCACCCGAGGATCAGGACAAGACTACCTTCACTTGTCCTTGGGGCACCTATGCCTATAGGGTCTTACCATTTGGATTGTGTAATGCTCCTGCCACATTTCAACGAGCAGTACTAGGGATATTTTTTTATCTTATTCATGATTGTGTGGAGGTATACATGGATGAATTCACATTATATGGAAATACTTACCAGGAAGCCTTACATAACTTAGAAAAGGTCCTTATCAGATGCAAAGAAATGAACTTGTCCTTAACTCATGAAAAATGTAAAATATTGTTGACTGAAGCAGTAGTTCTAGGACATCATGTTTCATCTGAAGGGATTAAAGTCGATCCTGCTAAGATTGAGTTCAGCGTCAGACTTCCACCCCCCAAGAATCAAAAAGAGGTGAGAATATTTCTTGGACATGCCGTATATTACCGACGATTTATTGAAAATTTCACAAAGAATGTTGCACCCATGTTTGGATTGTTAATAAAATATGTTTAGCTTCTTTAGACTAAGCAATGTCAAGCCGCCTTTGAAAATCTGAAATCTAAGTTTTTTGTGGCACCAGTTCTTAGGGGGGCCAATTGGGATCTCCCATTTCACATATCCATTGATGCCTCCAACACTGGAATAGGAGGAGTATTAGGGAAGAAAGAAGACCAACAGTCCTATGCCATTTATTTTTTGAGAAAGAACTTGTCCTCTGCCGAGTTAAACTATACAATTACCGAAAAGGAATTCTTGGCAGTAGTTCATGCTATCAATAATTTTCGCCACTACGTCAAAGGTTACGAAGTATTTGTACATATTGATCACTCTGCCATTAGATTTCTCATGAATAAACCCATCAGTAATGGTCGAGTGACTAAGTGGCTCCTTCCATTGCAAGAATTCAGTATCATCGTTCTTGACCGACCTAGAAAGGAGAATTTGGTAGTTGATTTTCTTTCACACATAAAAGAATGAGGATGATGATATTCCCGTTGATGATAGTTTCCCAGACGAGCACCTTTTTTCCCTTTCTGTAAATACCCCATGGTTTGGAGATATAAAAAACTATTTGGCTACTAGGAAGTTACCATCTCATTTGTCACCTCATGAAAATCATACAATTATTACACAAAGTGCCAACTACTCCTGGGTTGGCCATGACCTATTTCGTACTGGTCCGGACTTGATTATTCATAGATGTGTCCGAGAATATGAGATACCATAAATCCTATGAAGTTCTCATGAAGGACCATATGGTGGCCATTTTTATGACAAACGTACAACATATAAGCTGTTACATTTAGGTTACTATTGGCCTAGCATTTTTAAGGATGCTTCGAAGTATGTGAGGAGTTGTGATAGTTGTCAAAGGATAGGAACACCCACTTCAGCTGACGAAATTCCCTTGCATGCCCAAGTTATGATAGAACCTTTCGAGAAATGTGCCCTTGACTTTGTAGAACCAATTTCACCCATGTCTCATAAGAAAAATTATATTTTGGTTTGTACAGATTATGTCACCAAGTGGGTAGAGGAAAAATCCCTATTCAGTGCTACCCAAAAATCCATTGTCAAATTCATTTATGAAGACATATTTACCCGCTTTGGTGTTCCTCATGAAATTATTATAGACCAAGACACTCAATTCACTTCCAAGATGATGAGAGAACTAACAAAGAAATATGGGATCAAGCACTACAAGTCTTATCCATACCACCCACAAGCTAATGGTCAGGTACAGTCCTCAAACAAAGTTATGGAAGCTATATTAACCAAAACTGTTCAATTGCATCATCGGGATTGGGCTGATAGGCTTCAGAGGCTTTGTGGGCATATCAGACCACCTAAAGAAACACCATTGGGCATACCCCTTATGAGTTAGTGTATGGGAAGCAAGTACTTATACCAATAGAATTCCAAGTAAGGACCTTTCGTATTTCCACAGAATTGGGTTTAAACTTAGATGAGGCTCAAAAACAATCATCCCAACAATTAAACGAGTTGGATGAGATCAGGAAAGATTCTTTCCAATGAACAATATTAGTCCAAAACCAAAGGAGCAAGTGGCATGAAAAGTTGATTAAGAAGAAACACTTCCAACCTGGTGATTGGGATTTGTTGTTTGACTACCGATTTAAAACCTTCAAAGGAAAAATTACCACTTGGTGGTTGGGTCCTTACGAGGTAGTCATTGTATATGACAATGGGGTTGTGAAAATCAAAACAATTGACGATGGACAAGTCTCATTTGTAGTAAATGGACACCAACTCAAACTTTATCATAGACCCGTTTCCATAGAATATTTTCTACAGGTCATGTCAACTGACAAGGAATTGGCCTTAGTAGATGGGGAAGTACCCCCTTGTTATTGAATGTTTTTCTGAATGTTTCGACTGTACATATGTAAATAATTTTGAAGTATGTTGATAGACGATTCTAGAGATTTATGTAGGTATTTATTTCACGAGGAGTAGGCAGTTTCAAGGAGATATAAAGGAAGTATTTTCCTTAAAACATATTTCTATATTTAAACCTTGTTGTCTCTTAATAATCAATTGAATAATGATTTTTATAACCCTAATTTTCACCAGACATGCATACCCAACAAAAGGCCATCTTACTTACTATTTTTTCCAAGCCAATATTGGATAGTTCTTCTTAAAAACGAAATTTGTGAAGATGTACGCACCTTGCACCACTATTGCACATGTATGTACGCTATATGCATCATTACCTCCCGCGTACGTATGATAGATGCACAATTACAACCCGTGTATACCCACAAAAGTTGCAAAAAATAAAAAGTTGCAAGGGAATACGGGCTTTTGGGTAGTTTCCTAACCAATTGACCACCCATAGTCCGTCACCCGACCGAATAACTATATTTTTGGCATATTAAAGAAGGTGTTGGGGTCCCATTCCAAAGAGAAGCATGAAAGCAGTGAAACTCTGCCCATTTCATAATCCCCCCTTGCCCCAAGAATTTGCAGCCACATTGTGAGTTTTGAGCCATAATTCCCCATTCTTGCCTTTTTCCTTATTCATAAGCCTATGCCCATTATCTAGAGAGAAGTGTGAGAGAAGAAGGATACGTGGAAGCAGTTGGAGCTTGGTGAAGAGGATCCTAGGACCGGGTTCGAAGAGCAGTCACCGATATCATTTTGTAAGTGACTTTGTGAGATTAATATAAAGAAGTACTTTTTCCGTCCCGCCACATGATGTGTTCAATCTTGATATTTGATTTACATTTTGTTATGACATATAACCCATTAGCTCATATATAGAATGCATGTTCATAGTTTCTTGTTTGTCTTTTGGTGAATTCAAGTTAGCCTAGGGAGGAGATTTGCAGTCGAGAAGACACCAAACCCATTGGGATCGACACCGGACGTGTAGTTTAAGGTAAGACTATCGTATCCCTATACTTTGTACTTTATGCATGAACGTGGGGTATTGCCAGGATAGTTGTTAAAAGTAGGAGACTTTAGATGGTTAGCTCTGCCTGCACTTTAGAACCCTAGTGTAGTCCGTAGGGGGGTTTTCCCACTATAGAAAAATTGGCGACCATACTAGGGAACCTCTAGGGTTTTTAGGGGGTTTTTTATTTTTTGTGTCGTTAATTGGTTTATTTACTGTTTCTTGAGTTGCTGTAAGTTTCTGTGTCTTTAAGGGATTCTGGTCTTCCATACAAGTAATCCCTACCTGGTTTGCTTGACTATTAATTTTTCTTTTTAGATAAGTCGCAGAGGTGTATGCGGCCTGCATTGGGTCTGCTCGCGTACATACGCACCCTATCTTTGGACAGCCCGCATACATACGCAAGTTGTTGAAGTATCAGTTGTGTGCCTGTGTTAGGAAAATATTTTTTAAAGAAAAGACAGTCATCCTCTTCCCTGAATGAAGTCATATTTCTCAGGGGTTTTCTTGATTTAGCCCTGGCCTCTGTTTCTTGCAGTCTTTGGCCTAGGTCTGACAGTAGTTAGCTTTTTCTTTATCAAGATTTCTTGTGTTTTCTTGATTAGGGTTTGAGACAAGTTTGGTGAGTTTTTTCTAATTAACTTGTTTAGTATTGTTAGTAGCTCTCTCTGAACCACAGTAGACCGGAAGTTGGTTTTTGGTCTCGTCTTGTCTTCACTTTTCCCTTTTCCCTTTTTACTTGCTTTAGAAGGAAATAAAAGAATTCATTTTTACGTTTCTTATTTTGGAGCATAAAAAAAAAAAAATTTAAGTTTCGTGTTTGGTTAAGTAGTTAGGTTAGTTTCTTTTTTAGGAAGAAGAGTGCTTTCTTAAGTTATTTACCGAATACTTAAGACTTTAAGTATCTCGCAGTCGAGTGAAATTCAAGTTTGAGTTCTTCTTTTAAAATATCTTAGATTGAAATTTTAGTTAAAGAGTGTTCAATTTGCAAATCTTTGTTTGTTGAAAAAGAAGTAATTTTGTTTCCAACATTTGTTCTTCTCTTGCATCTCTTAAAAAACACCACTAGTTTCATTTTTCGTTGCTTTTAATTAAGACAAATCACTTAAAATCAACTCTTAATTAAAATTTATTAGACTTTGTGCTTGTAGGGTCCATTAACTAGATTAGGCTACAACCTTGATTTAGGTTTGAGAGGAAGCTCTTCAAGGCTACAAAACAAACATAGGATTTTGTGCTAGGGAGTGAAAAAGTCTAGTAACGTGGAAACTATCCGAGACCCCTCTCTAACACATGGGCTAAACACGAGGTCGCATGTGGAAAGGTAGTGGAGATAACCCCTCCAAAGTCAGACCAATCGTAGCGGAGGAATGCATATAGAGGACTTATCTTGGGATTACGTTGATCACATTTTCCACGAAGCTTTGTGGGTCTCGAATATATTTGAGGTCCTCAGTCATCTTCTGGAACACTTTCTTTCGATACACTCGATATGTTTTGGGATTCATACCCTGCTCATTGTGGTCCACCCGACTATCAACTATACCCGCCCGGTAGTTGTTCACGAGCTGGAAACTTAGTTTCCTTTGATTTTAGGGACTTACACAAGTGATTGCATGGGTATATCGTGGTACCTAGGGCATGCATTGGGCGACGCTTTGTAGAGTATACCCATAGGTTCCTTTCATGTTCGAGTTGTACTTGCACCGGTAAGTTGCTCTTGTGTTGGTTTTTGTAACCGTTCTTCCAACTAGTAATAGTGGTTTGCTTACTGCATCTCATACAAACTTTTTCTAATGCGTGTTTTGGCAGCCCTCTTAGGCCATAACCATTAATGAGGTTTCCATCGGAAACACTCTAATAGAACTAGGGGCATCCATCAATTTTATGACTGTCACTACCTTAAAGGAATTACAGATAAAACCGCTTCTTAGACCTACCCCAATTGTTTTGGAATTAGCAGATAAGAAAAAGGTTATCCCTAAAGAAATTTTGGATGATATCATAGTTACTTTAGCCTCATGGGATTACCCAGTATACTTTCTTGTCATCCACTCAAAGGATCCTACCAAAGGGAATCTCGTTATTTTGGGAAGACCTTGGTTGGCCATGACCAATGCATTTATTGTCTGTAGAGAGGGAGAAATGACCATCTCAAATGGACTCTCTATATACAAGATCACCATATATCCACCTTCTCAACCTATCATGGAGAATTTATGGTGGCTTGAATTTCCATATGATAATGAGAAAATTCATGTTTTTCTAATCGATGTTTCGGGAGTCCTCTTATGCGCCTAGGAGGCCATGGCAGCCTAGGAATCAACCTACATACCCAGATTTATAGCCTCAAGTTCCACCCTATTATCAACAACCACAATAGTGGAACTCACCGAGTTGGAAAAACTTGTCTACACAGTATCACCATCCTTGGCATTAAGGAAGGAGAGGAGGGCATAACCAAGGAAACCCTCAAGCGCCACATGTCCATATGCCCAACCATCCTTACCCTATGTTTCCACTGAACATCCCACAGCTTCTGCCAAGTTTTGTTCCACCACCTTTACCTCCTATTCGACAACAATACCAAAATGCAAGGTCCCCAACATCGACATGATTACCATCACAACCATTGCCCAATCCCAATAATAAACCCACTCAACCTCTTCACAATTTTGAGATGCAAGCATTCCTGACATATGTTATTTCTCCTGTAACATTGCAGGAGATTCAATTTAGGCTGGGAAAAGTTTTGGACAGGCATAATCCTTATGTATTCATCTCGGAAGAATAAGAACAGGAAACCCCCAAACAACCCTTGGATGACACTAGGTGGGAAGATGTTATCATTCCTAAGGACCAAGAACCCAAGCTTCCCCAAATGAACCTTCACAAATTGTGAAGGCC
>JZKD02S1085670.1:213410-225723 GCA_000966675.3 Picea glauca | reverse complement strand
TCAAATTCTCATAGCACCCGAGGATCAGGACAAGACTACCTTCACTTGTCCTTGGGGCACCTATGCCTATAGGGTCTTACCATTTGGATTGTGTAATGCTCCTGCCACATTTCAATGTGCAGTACTAGGGATATTTGTTGATATTATTCATGATTGTGTGGAGGTATACATGGATGAATTCACAGTATATGGAAATACTTACCAGGAAGCCTTACATAAATTAGAAAAGGTTCTTATCAGATGCAAAGAAATGAACCTGTCCTTAAGTCATGAAAAATGTAAAATATTGTTGATTGAAGGAGTGGTTCTAGGAAATCACGTTGTATCTGAAGGGATTAAAGTCGATCCTGTTAAGATTGAGTTCATCGTCAAACTTCCACCCCCCAATAATCAAAAAGAGATGAGAACATTTCTTGGACATGACGGATATTACCAACGATTTATTGAAAATTTCACAAAGAATGTTGCACCCATGTTTGGATTGTTAATAAAAGATGTTTATTTTCTTTGGACTAAGAAGTATCAAGCCGCCTTTGAAACTCTAAAATCTAAGTTGTTTGTGGCACCAGTTCTTAGGGGGGCCAATTGGGATCTCCCATTTCACATATCCATTGATGCCTCCAACACTACAATAGGAGGAGTATTAGGGCAGAAATAAGACCAACAGTCCTATGCCATTTATTTTTTGAGAAAGAGCTTGTGCCCTACCGAGCTAAACTATACAATTACCGAAAAGGAATTATTGGTAGTAGTTCATGCTACCAATAATTCTCACCACTACATCACAGGTTACAAATTATTTGTACATACAGATCACTCTTCCATTAGATTTCTCATGAATAAACCCATTACTAATGATCGAGTGACTAAGTGGCTCCTTCTATTGCAATAATTCAATATCACCATTCTTGACCGACCTGGAAAGGAGAATTTGGTAGTTGATTTTCTTTCACGCATAAAAAAATGAGGATGATGATATTCCCGTTGATGATAGTTTCTCAGACGAGCACCTTTTTTCCCTTTCTGTAAATACCCCATGGTTTGCAGATATAAAAAACTATTTGGCTACTAGGAAGTTACCATCTCATTTGCCACCTCATGAAAAGCATACAATTGTTACGCAAAGTGCCAACTACTCCTGGATTGGCCATGACCTTTTTCTTACTAGTCCAGACTTGATTATTCATATATGTGTCCGAGAATATGAGATACCATAAATCCTATGAAGTTCTCATGATGGACCATGTGGTGGCCATTTTTATGACAAACCTACAACATATAAGGTGTTACATTCAAGTTACTATTGGCCTAGCATTTTTAAGAATACTTCCAAGTATGTGAGGAGTTGTGATAGTTGTCAAAGGATAGGAAGACCCACGTCAGTTGACAAAATTCCCTTGCATGCCCAAGTTATGATAGAACCTTTCGAGAAATGGGCACTTGACATTGTAGGACCAATTTCACCCATGTCTCATAAGAAAAATTATATTTTGGTTTGTACAGATTATGTTACCAAGTGGGTAGAGGAGAAATCCCTATTCAGGGCTACCAAAAAATCCGTTGTCGAATTAATTTATGAAGACATATTTACCCACTTTGGTGTTCCTCATGAAATTATTATAGACCAAGACACTCGATTCACTTCCAATATGATGAGACAACTAACAAAGAAATATGGGATCAAGAACTACAAGTCTTATCCATACCACCCACAAGCTAATGGTCAGGTAGAGTCCACAAACAAAGTTATGGAATCTATATTAACCAAAAATGTTCAATTGCATCATCGGGATTGGGTTGATAGGCTTCCAGAGGCTTTGTGGGCATATCAGACCACTTGGAGAAAAACCATTGGGCATACCCCTTATGAGCTAGTGTATGGGAAACAAGTACTTATACCAATAGAATTCCAAGTAAGGACCTTTCGTATTTCCACATAATTGGGATTAAACTTAGATGAGGCTCAAAAGCAATGATCCCTACAATTAAACGAGTTGGATGAGATCAGGAAAGATTCTATCTAATGAACAATATTAGTCCAAAGCCAGAGGAGCAAGTGGCATGAAAAGTTGATTAAGAAGAAACACTTCCAACCTGGTGATTGGGATTTGTTGTTTAACTCCCGATTTAAAACCTTCAAAAGAAAAATCACCACTCGGTGGTTGGTTCCTTACGAGGTAGTCATTGTATATGACAATGGGGTTGTGAAAATCAAAACAATTGACGATGGACAAGTCTCCTTTGTAGTAAATGGACACCGACTCAAACTTTATCATTGACCCATTTCCATAGAATATTTTCTACAGGTCATGTCAACTGACAAGGAATTGGCCTTAGTAGATGGGGAAGTCCCCCCTTGTTATTGAATGTTTTTCTGAATTTTTTGACTGTACATATGTAAATAATTTTGAAGTATGTCGATAGACAATTCTAGAGATTTATGTAGGTATTTATTTCACAAGGAGTAGGTAGTTTCAAGGAGATATAAAGGAATTATTTTCCTTCAAAAATATTTCTATATTTAAACATTGTTGTCTCTTAAGAATCAATTGAATAATGATTGTTATAACCCTAATTTTCACCAGACATGCATACCCAACAACATGCCATCTTACTTACTATTTTTTCCAAGCCAATATTGAATAGCTCTTCTTAAAATACAAATTTTTGAAGATGTACGTGCCCTGCACCACTACTGCACGTGTATGTACACTATATGCATCATTAGTTCCCGCGTACGTATGGTAGCTGCACCATTACAACCCATGTATACCCACAAAAGTTGCAAAAAATAAAAAGTTGCAAGGGAATACGGGCTTTTGGGTAGTTTCCTAACCAATCGACCGCCCATAGTCTGTCACCCAACCGAATAACTATATTTTTGGCATATAAAAGAAGGTGTTGGGGTCCCATTCCAAAGAGAAGCATGAAAGCATTGAAACTCTGCCCATTTCACAATCCCCCCTTGCCCCAAGAATTTGTAGCCACATTGTGAGTTTTGAGCCATAATTCCCTATTCTTGCCTTTTTCCTTATTCATAAGCCTATGCCCATTCTCTAGAGAGAAGTGTGAGAGAAGAAGGATACATGGAAGAAGTTGGAGCTTGGTGAAGAGGATCCTAGGACCGAGTTCGAAGAGTAGTCTCCGATCTCATTTTGTAAGTGACTTTGTGAGATTAATATAAAGAAGTACTTTTTTCGTCCTGCCACATGATGTGTTCAATTTTGATATTTGATTTACATTTTGTTATGACATATAACCCATTAGTTCATATATAGAGTGCATGTTCCTAGTTTCTTGTTTGTCTTTTGGTGAATGTTGGTTAGACTTGGGAGGATATTTGCACTTGGGAAGCGACCAAACACATTGGGATCAACATCGGACATGGAGTTTAAGGTAAGACTATCGGATCCCTATACTTTGTACTTTATGCATGAACGTGGGGTATTGCCAAGATAGTTGTTAAAAGTAGGAGACTTTAGATGGTTAGCTTTGTCTGTACTTTATAACCCTAGTGTAGTCCGTAGGGGGGGGTTTCCACTATAGAAGAATTGGCGGCCATACTGGGGAACCTCTAGGGTTTTTAGGGGATTTTTTTATTTTGGGTGTCTTTAATTCGTTTATTTACTGTTTCTTGAGTTTATGTAAGTTTCTGTGTCTTTAAGGGATTATGGTCTTCCATACAAGTACTCCCTACCTGGTTTGCTTGACTATTAATTTTTCTTTTTAGATAAGTCACAAAGGTGTACGCGGCCTGCAGTGGGTCTACTCGCATACATACGCACCCTATCTTTGGACAGCCCGCGTACATACATAGGTTGTTGAAGTATCAATTGTGTGCCTGTGTCAGGAAAATCTTTTTTAAGGAAGAGGCAGTCATCCTCTTCCTTGAATGAAGCCATATTTCTCAGGGGTTTTCTTGATTTAGCCCTGGTCATTGTCTCTTGCAGTCTTTGGCCTAGGTCTGACAGCAGTTAGCTTTTTCTTTATCAAGATTTCTTGTGTTTTCTTGATTAGGGTTTGAGACAAGTTTGGTGAGTTTGTTTTATATTAAATTGTTTAGTATTGTTAGTAACTCTCTGTGAACCGCAGTAGACCAGAATTTGGTTTTTCATCTCGTCTTGTCTTCACTTTTCCCTTTTTACTTGCTTTAGAAGAAAATAAAAGAATTCATTTTTAAGTTTCTTATTTTGGAGCATAAAAAAAAAAAGTTTTAAGTTTCGTATTTGCTTAAGTAGTTAGGTTAGTTTTTTTTTTAGGAAGAAGAGTGCTTTCTTAAGTTCTTTATTGAATACTTAAGACTTTAAGTAGCTCACAGTCAAGCGAAATTAAGGTTAGATTTTTTCTTTTAAAATATCTTAGAGAGAAATTTTAGTTAAAGAGTGCTCAATTTGCAAATCTTTGTTTGTTGAAAAAGAAGTAATTTTGTTTCCAACATTTGTTCTTCTCTTTCGTCTCTTAAAAAACACAACCAGTTTCATTTTCGTTCCTTTGACTTAAGAAAAACCACTTAAAATCAACTCTTAATTAAAATTTATTAGACTTTGTGCTTGTAGGGTCCATTAACTAGATTAGGCTAGAGCCTTGAATTAGGTTGGAGAGGAAACTCTTCAAGGCTACAAAAAAAACATAGGAGTCTGTGCTAGGGAGTGAAAAGTTCTAGTAACGTGGAAACTATCTGGGACCCCCCTCTAACACATGGGCTAAACACAAGGTCACATGTGGAAAGGTAGTGGAGATAACCCCTCCAAAGTCAGACCAATAATAGCGGAGGAATGCATATAGAGGACATATATTGGGATTGCGTTGATCACATTTTCCACGAAGCTTCATGGGTCTCGAATTTGTTCGAGGTCCTCAGTCATGTTTCGAAACACTTGCTTTCAATATGATTGATATGTTTTGGGCTTGATACCTTGCTCATTACGGTCCACCTGACTATCGACTGTACCTTCCCGGTAGTTGTTCACAAGCTGGAAAATTAGTTTCCTTTGATTTTAGGGACTTACACAGGTGACTGTAGGAGTATATCATGGTACCTAGGGCAGACATTGGGCCACACCTTGCAGAGTATACCCGTAGGGTCCTTCAGTGTTCAAGTTCTAGTGTTGGTTGTTGTAACCGTTCTTCCAACTAGTAATAGTGGTTTTCTTACTGCATCTCATAGGAACTTTTTCTAATTTGTGTTTTGGTCTTCAACATTAGAAAGTCTTAGTGTGTCATTGATCTTCTCACACAGTGGAAGATCAAGAGCTCCGTCGGTCACAAAGTATTTTGGGCCTGTCACCAGTTAACTTGGAGCCACCACTGCCACCGCAAAGGAGAACACTTGACCAGGAAGGGTCATTTGAGGTGATCAGGCCATAGGAAGTTGTACCCGAGCCATCTCCGAGAGGAGAACTTATGTTTCTGGAGGGACCTACTATTTCAGAACTTGGAGCAGAAACTCTCGATCCATATAACTCTCCAATCACTGACTTGTCGTTGCCACTTATGATACAGATTTCCCCTCCAAGGGTAATGCGTCATGAGCATTAGATAATCCTGCAAGAAGCGATGGAAGCAAATGTTGCTACTTCGTCAGCGAGTCCTCATATTCCCTCTACGACTGCCACAACTTGATCTGTTTCACCTCCTAACTCACCTTCGTAGGTCCGACCCACTATGGTCTCGACCAACTCTACCTCGGGAAGTGGTCTGATTCTGTCGATGGCGGCAATCACTACACCATTTACACAGAGTGCAACGGGCCCTCCGTTTTCATACGAGATGCCTAACTTTGACACGACCTCGATCCTTTCCTACTCCACCCTACAGACTTTGGGTCTAGGGGCAGGGAGCTCAAACAATCCTCTACAAGGGTCCATGGGGGGCACCTCAGCCCCTTATAATTATTTCCCTTGCTGCGGGGGTCAAATACCTATGTCATCTCCCTCGCTCGATGATGCTCCTCAACAACCCATCTATCCGACCATGAACTACTACCTATTTAGAGAAGGTAGTCAAGGACCTTTTTCTAGTACCACACTGGTGGGTTCTTTGTCATTCTCTTTGCTTAACACATTTGGTAATAATGCATTCTCGTCAGTTGTTGTCTCAGGTGGGGGAAAACCTGGTTTTGGATCACAACATCCTGCACAGGGTGCACACACTTCTCAAGGACCTTGGAATTCGTGGCAAGGATCAGTTCCCTCGTCAGGGATATCGATCGAGGGAAACCCCTTCCATGGCCAATAGAACCCCGGGTAAGGCTCAATACCTATGCCAGTAGGATCGGCAAGGGGCAACCCTTTCCAGAACCTTTGGAACACAATGCCATGAGAAATCCCTTCTCATCCCTCAACATCCTACTACAGGAGTTAGTCGATGACGTCTCAACAAGCGCAACATACAAATGTTGGCCTAGGCCATGGTTTTTACCAGAACCCAAGCCAAAAACCTAACTTTTCCTGGAAACCTGGTGCCATCCAAATCCCAGGCTCCTATCCTCCTGTACATACTCAACAACCTAAGCTACCATTTCTTGAAACTTTTCATTTTCTAGACTTGTCAAGATTATTGAACAACCCAATCTGTCACGATCCACGTTGGCCTGATATGCTGACCAAGTTTCCCTCGGACATTCCAAAGTTCAAAGGAAAGCCTAATGAAGATCCAGACGATCATGTGACCACATTTCACCTATGGTGCTCGTCCAACTCTTTGAGATACGACTCCATCTAGTTGTGTCTTTTTCAACACACTCGTATCGGGAGTGCCACAAAATAGTACATCGTGCTCGATCGCTCAAGATACTCTACTTTTGGTGAATTGGCAATGGTTTTATTAAACCATTTTCAATTACTTATGAGATAGGATGTTGGCACAGAACTGCTATCCAACTTTGAGAAGACAAAGGATGACCATATCTCTGATCACATCCAAGAATGGAAGTGCCCGAAGAGTTTGATTAAAGTATTAGTTCCACCAACATTCCTGCTGGAATGGTTCCTTAAGTATTTGGTACACAAACTATCCAAGGATGTAGCAACGTCAGGGGTCTTTTCGGAGGAAGAAGCGATAATGAGAGCTCAACATCTAGAGATGATTTAATCTCAGTCTTTTTTTCTTTACAAAGTTCTACCAGATGCACGACGGTCTATTCTTGATAAGACCAGACATAAGTCTGGACCACATGTTGACGGCATTGTTGGTTTAGCACAAGCAAAGCCCACTAATCCGTTTTCAAACCAATTGCAACAATTGTCGATATAGTAGACAGTGGCCAACCCAACTCCTAGTTCAACTACTCCCCCTTCTCAAATGTCGGATGTACATAGCGTGCAATTGACAAGTCCAACCAACAGGTTGAAGGGAAGAAAAAACAGCGAAATAAGGGTAAGGGGGATAAGAAACCCACAAATAATGTTGGCGAGGGAAACATAGAGAGAAAGAAGTAAAAGTATCCATGCAACCTTTGTGCGAAAGATCACCTGAATCACCTATGCCCTCGACTCACAGAGGCCCAAAAGTTATTGGCACAACAACAACCTACAATGTTAACGAACCCATTTCCTCATGGGAAAAATTTAACTCAAGCCTCTGTGAATGTGGATGGGGGCAGTCAGGGACCCCCTTCGTCATCTAGAAATCCCTCGCCTTCGAATGTCTATATGTTGAAAGGTGAATCTCACATATCTACTAGGGCACATGATTACAGAACGCCAAGTACTTTCGAAAAGGGTAAATAAGCCAAAAACCCATCTGTTCCTTTCTAGATCGAGAAAATGATGGGTGAAATAATGACACGCATCTTGAAAGGGGTGTTAAAGAAGGATTCACATAATCCAAATGTGAGGGCCACCCAGAACTACTTTATGGTGGAGGATTTTTCACAAACCCCTTACTCTATGTTTTCTTTAGAGGTCCTCCAAAGCTTCCCTTCACAAAGAAAGGCTTTGCTAGCCACCTTAGGATCCACTAAGACATGTAATCTGGGTACTATCACACTTGATACAACCGACTTGAAGCCTTGTCTCCCATACCACATCACATTTCATATAGTAGTGGCTCACCCCACAAAATCATCTACCCGAAAGGATTTCAATGGTAGTTCTTTAAGACCACATGGAATCATTCCTTCTTTCCCCGTGCAGTTAGGAGGGAAAACCATGTGCGTCGAAGTTGAAGTGGTCGATGCACCTCTCAATTACAACCTCCTGTTAGGAAGGAGTTGGACATATTCCATGCATGCAGTGGTCGCCACGGTTTTTCGGGTCTTGTTGTTCCCACATGAGGGTCGAATCGTGACCATTGATCAATTGTCCTTCTCCAGACCTGACCCTTCATCGGGGGCATCCACTATCCCAATGATTGATAACCCACAGCCTAGTGTCATCAACTTGGGGGTTGGTTTGTTCCCACCTCTCATGGGTACTTTCGATTAACCTCCTCCTTTCGACGATGTCAAAATGATATTGACTGTCCCTGACCAGCCTAAGGCTGAAATATTTTTAGTGTCGTCGTTTCGCACGACTTACTTTAATGATCTGTCGATTCTTCCTTCCCCATTAACCATGATGGAAGGGACATGGCACCATGGCATGTCCATGCCCTTGTCCCTAACAGAAGTTCTGTACTCTATAGTCCAGCAAGCTTCCACTGACTCCAATCTGAATCTCGCACAAGAGTTAGATCCAGTTCTCGAACCTGCCTGAGCTCAAGGTTCCCTCACCACTACCGATTCCTTAGACTTGGTCTTTCCCTCTGACGAGGTGATTTTAGAGGCATCGACTGGTCCAGACAAAACCTGGGATGATCTCCATCACAAATAATATTTCCTCCCAAAGTTAGGAAGAATAGAGGCAAGAGAATGTGTGTTGACTATGACTAGAGATAGGTCTTGTCCTATTAATCCTCTAGCTACGCACACATTTTATGTCGAGGGTAATATGGAAACCATTGCTAAAAGGATACCTATTGATATCTCTAGAACCCCTAGCATCATGGAGAATGTCTTCGTCGGAGCAGATTGTTCCCCTGAGGAGATACAGATCTATACATATTTATTTAAAGAATGCCAGGCATTGATCCAAGAATTCTTGAACATGAAATCACGACTTATCCTGATGCCAATTTGGTCCAGCAGAAGCTTCATCCGGTTAATCCTCGGAAAGCAGTAGTTATTAAGTTTGAAGTAGAGAAACTACTCAAATATGGTTTCATTTACCTCGTCCAATTGACTCAATGGGTGTCGAATCACGTTCCAGTCAACAAAAAGCAGGGAATGATTCATGTATGTACGATCTTCCATGATTTGAACAAGGCCTATCCAAAAGATAATTTCCCCACCCCATTTATTGACCAGATTGTCGATGAATGTGCAGACTGCGAGGTCTTTTCTTTCATTGATGGTTTTTCAAGATACAATCAAATACAGATCAAACCCGAGGACCAGCATAAAACAACTTTTATCTATCCATGGGGTACATTTTCTTATCAGAAGATGTCTTTTGGCTTGAAGAATGTTGGAGCCACTTTTCAGCGGGCCATGTATTTTTCTTTCCATGATCTCAAACACCTAGTCGAGGATTATCTCGATGATTTAGCATCATGATATTGTAAGAGATCTAATCATCCCACACACCTCCGACTTATCTTTGAGCGATGTCGCTACTATTAGATTCGCTTGAATCCAAACAAATGCAGTTTTTGCGTGACGTCGGGTCATCTGCTAGGTTTCATAGTTTTGACAAAGGGGATTATGGTCGATCCTCTAAAGGTTGAGGTGATAGTTCAGTTGCCTCCCTTGTGCAGAGTCCCTCAACTTCAGATTTTACAGGGAAAAGCAAACTTTTTACGGTGTTTCATCGCAAACTATGTCGAGATCACAAAAGGGTTCATGTGTTTACTAAAGAAGGACGTTCCTTTCCATTGGGATGAAACCACTCAATGCTCTTTCAAATCATTGAAACATGCCCTCACACTTGCCCCCCTGCTTCCGCCACCCAATTATAATAAAGATTTTTTATTGTACTTGGTCACTGCAGAGTCGACCATTGGAATGGTCTCAGTTTAAGAGGATGATTTTCTTGAAGAGAACAAGATTTGCTACCTGATATGAGGCCTGTTTGGACCAGAACCCAACTACTCCCATGTTGAGAAACTACTGTTGGCAGAAATCCATGTTGTCCAACGGTTCCGTCACTATATCCTGTTTCGCAAGACCACCATCATTGTCATTGTGAATCCATTCCAATATGTGTTCACACGGCGTGGGATCAGCAGAAAGATCAGTAGATGGATATTTATCCTCCAGGAATTTGACTTGGATTTTGTTTCGGTGAAATCCAAAAAGTCGTTGGTCTTTGTGGAAATCAACTCGAAACTTTCGGTCGAGTCAGGTGATGTTATACCCGAAGAGTCGTCTATTAAAGGAGATATGTTTTTGATCGCATCTTTGGGACCCTGGTATGGAGATATACTAGTATATCTCCAAACTTTTAAGTGTCTCGCCTCTTCTTCTCGTGATGAGCATCGACGTATATTCCATCAGGCAAAACACTATCTTATTCTCAAAGAAACTTTGTATCGTCGAGGTATAGATTGCATCCTTCATCAGTGCCTTACTCATGAAGAAGTTGAACTCATGCTTAATGACTGCCACACTGGAGCATGTAGTGGTTATTTTTCTGGTTTGGAAACAACCCAAAATATTCTACGAGACAGTTACTATCGGCCGACGTTAATCAAAGATTGCGTTGAATCGGTCAAGAAGTTCCACCCATGTCATATCTTCTCACGGAAGATGAGGGCACATCCTGATCCCATGTTTCCTGTCATCACAGTTGGCCCCTTCACCAAGTGGGGGATTGATTATACTACATGCCACCCCCCGTCATCCAGGGGGCACCATTATATCATCATAGCAGTAGACTACTTCACCAAGTGGGTCAAAGATATGCCAACGTTCAAGGATGATGGAGAGACAACAACTATGTTCTTGTTTAATCAGATAATATCAAGGTTCGGCATCCCGAAGGAGATTGTCATTGACCATGGAAGTCACTTTCAGAATAAAATGATGTCTGAGTTAACGTCAAATCTAGGGTTGAGATAAGAACACTCATCACCTTATTACCCACAAGAGAATGGTCAAGTGGAAGCTGTGAATAAATCTCTCAAGACCATTCTACAGTGAATGATCAATTCATCCAAGTCAAATTGTAATTTGATGTTATCCTTGGCATTGTGGGGCTACCGAACATCTGTAAATGTTGCCACTAGTTTCTCACCATTTCAACTTGTTTATGTGTTGGAATCAGTCTTGCCTATAGAATGACAAATCCCATCTCTTAAGTTGGAAGTACAGTTATTTCCAGACACTTCATCGCTTGAGGAACGCTTATTAAATATCGAGCAGCTCAATGAGAATTAACATGATGCATCCTTGGCTAATGAGGCTCACAAGCAAAGAGTCAAGTGTCAGTATGATTGGTCTTTTCGTCCTCGAATTTTCTCTGAAGGCAACCTTATCCTAGTCTATGACCAAGATAAGGATCCCCTGGGGGAAGGCAAGTTCAAACCGATGTGGTTCGGACTGTTCATTGTGAAGGAAGTATTAAATAAGGGTGTTTATCATCTGTTTGACTTTGAAGGGAAATATATAGCGGAGCCTAGAAATGGGATCTACCTCAAGAAGTATTACTCATAGTTGGGTCACCTTGGGTGACTTCTTGTACATATGTATAGTTCTTATACATTTTTTTGTCTTTTTGGTCTTATGGATGTGTCATTTTCATGCCATCTTTTTCACTATGGTAGATGTCAAGTGAATCAGACGTGTTCATTGGATTTGCAGATGGTGCTAGTTGACACACTCGGAGGCTATCTTCCACGGCTTGGGTAATATTCACACCTCAAGGCCAATTGTTATATTCTAGAGGTATCTATTTAGATGACGCCACAAACAATGTCACCGAATACAGTGCAGTAATAGAGTTTCTTCTTGATGCCTTGTCGCATGGTATCTCTTACCTTCGGGTCTACTTAGATGAACAATTGGTTTTGTCCTAGTTAAATGGGGTTTATCACGTTTATGATCCTACTCTACATCGACGATTCCTTAGGGTACGCCTCTTAGAACGTTGTTTTGATTACATTACATATATCCATGTTCCAAGGAGATTGAATCAAAAGACAAATACTCTAGCTAATGAATTATTAGATTGGAATATTGCACACACATAAGAAAAAGCACACACATACACATGTAAATACATTTGTAAATAAATGTAATCCATAAGACATAAAATATGTAAATATGCATATATAT
>JZKD02S1085670.1:156104-204558 GCA_000966675.3 Picea glauca | reverse complement strand
TACCACCAAAAATGGCATGACATGTACTATCCATATAGAATAGTTTTACTTGCAAATATATCAAAACGCATACCATTATCCATCAAAAAAACTTGGGTCCATTACCCAAACCTTTTCACTACCAGAATTCACTACTGGACTTTCTTCAAGGGTTGACATCAATGACAATGAACCCAATTAATCAACAGATATACTTGCTATAACCTTATATATAATTGTTATAACAACAGATTTGATCTTCACTAATATTTAATCGTCTCTCCTTGAATGATATTCAATCATCACTCCTCAAAACGATATTCAATCATCACTCCTCTCACTTCTTTAAATGTTATTCGTAAGGATATTACATTTTCACCCACACATTTTCTCACATTTCTCTTCTACTTGTAAAACTTATCATAACCCTACCTGAAGAGTCATGTTTATTAAAAAATACACTACATCCATTAAATAAACAATTAATTTCCCCATTTTTCACTTTTCAAAATACCATGGGTTTTTAAACCATGGGAAAATACCATTTTATGTTTTGACTTCTTTACATAAATTCACTTTTTTATCTTTCAATACTCCTTTTTCACGTAACTTTATTTTTTATTTTGAATTCACCTTTTTATGTAAAGTCACATTTTTTCACGTAAGTTCATTTTGAATTCATCTTTTTACGTAAATTCACATTTTTTAGGTAACTTCATTTTGAATTCACCTTTTTACGTAAACTCACATTTTTCATAAGATAATTATATTTGAATACTTACATGTGTTGGGGTTACTTCACACGCACCTAGGATTTATTTTTTCTAAGGTTTTTCCTTGTTTATTAGTCATAATTAGTCATTATCCAGTCTCCTATATTTTAGGGGAGAATATTCCACCTGGAGAATATTCTCTTTCAATTGATACTTCAGTTTGACTAGTTGAGTTGAGTTTAGATGTTGCATTGGTTTTGTCACCATGCAAAATTGGGATCATCACCAACTAATGCGCAATTTTCTTGAGATCATCACCAGACTGGTGCATTACCCTTGATTCCATGATCTACTCCTCACTACTCTATGTTCAGTCAATTAACTGAAGACTAGTTGACTAGTTAACTCAGCTAGATGGAAATTCACTCCCATAATTGCCTAAGAGACTAGACTAGGTGGTCGTTCACTCACATAAATGTTGGTGTGTGTCCAGATCACTCTAGACCACCACTATGGCACATTGGTTCTCCTCCAGTGCGCACTCATTGAGTTATACAAAGTATATCATGTGTAAATTATTCATTATTCATAATGGTTAATGAGAATTCTTCTATTCTTTCTCTCCTTCTTCTTCTTTCTCAAATTCTCTCTGAAAATATGTGTATTATTGTTTAGATAGATCTATTATGTGCAGTTTCAAAAAATTTACATGGTATCAGAGCTGACAGACTGCTAAGCAAAATCTACACCAAAAATTTTTGCAGGTACAAAAGATTGAAGACATCGGAAAGATGGATTTCCAAAAAGAATTCATTCTTACACCTTAAAACTACTTTGCATAGAAGGATAAAATAGCCATACATATCCAAACCAGAGGGTTGTGCAGCTTAACCTTGAATAAAAATACATAACCGACATCAGCCACAAAAAAATCCAAGTACTTAAATCGCATGGATGAGGCACTCGAAACAATTTGCAGTCTTATTTCTCTCGGTCTCCTTTTTCAAATATCTTTCTGTAAGACTCCCAATGAAGCATGGAATACCTTGGAATGGATCTTTGGAAAACAATATGAGATGAGGGGACACATGCTAGAGGTGGAGCTGCTCACATTGGATCCAAAAATCTTCTACAATATTCAATATTTCTTTACAAAATTGAAGGATTTACTGTCGCAACTCAAAGCTTGCGAGGTTGATAAATCGAAGGAGGAGAAACAAATGGTTCTCACCATTATTTCCAAGCTTGGTACTGAATTATATGTATTCATATCCACATTCCATTCTACCAGATTCACCTCTGGAGCCACCTGGAAGATGCCTTCTCTTGAGGAATTTATCGAATCCCTGACACAAGAGCAAACCAAGCTCATCAACATGGGCACAATCAAAGTCCCAAGGGTGCATGCACTCACTATCCAAGATGGCAGCCAAAAATATCAGAAATCTAAAGATAAATACAAACAAAAATCTCATGCACATGCAAAGAAGGAAGGGTTCACAAAACCCTTCACCTATGCCTCCGGATCCAAAGGGGAAAAGGGAAGAAAAGGGGAGAAATGCATGTACTGTCACAAAGTATTCCATTCGGAATCTTCATGCATGAAAAAACAAATAGATCTAATGTCTCAAATACTTCATAAAAAAAACCTTGGATATTGCATCCCTGAGGGTGCTAAGAACAAGAAGCTAGAAGATCAAAATCCTTAGAAAGGTAGTTCTAGCCATGCCTTGACTGCCATCAACTCCTCTCTCGATGCTTGGATCATTGATTCAGGAGCATCACATCACATGTCTGCCTAAAAAGAAGAATATTCTTCATTGGATTCATTCAAAGTTCCTCCTGTTCTAATGGGGGGTGTTATCACACTTAGTTGCCTTGGGTTTTTAGTTTGATTAATACTTTTTTAAGCCTTAGAATTTTAGTTTTTGAGTCTCATCCTCTTAAAGTTTTGAGGCATAGTTCTTGTTTGGTCCTAAATTTGGTTTATGGTTATAGAACCTATTTAGCTCATGACTTATTTTTGGTCCCCATCATGACTTGTCCCTAAATCGATTCCTCCCTTTTGGTAAACTGATGTGACACCTCTTCCTCTTCACTCATGACCTAGTAAGCATGACTCGTTGTACTCGCTTACCTATCCAATCATATTTTGATTTGGAAGTGTTGCCTACTCATGAGGCAGGTCTGTAGCGCCTGTCATGTTTATCATCCATCCACTCTAAGTCATGATTTCCATGATTGAGACCGTGTCCCTTGTTTTCAGTGCCAGAAGTCGGTTAAAGTGCCTTCAAAAGATTTTGCATTTATGATCCTTGGTAATGGTTTCTAAATTTTGAAAATTTTAACGGTGTTGCACTGTGTAAGTTTTCCAGTTCCGATCAGGCGACCACATGTCAACTAAATCTGATGTTGTGAGAGATTTCAGGGCCTAATTTTCCTCAATTGCATCCTATGATCGCGTTGAAGATCTAAATAGGTGTCGACTTTACAGGTATCCTGCACAAACTCCTTTTCATATTAATTTTCTCATAAAATTTGTGCTCGGGTTTTTGGTTTGTTAAGCCTACAAGGTATTAAGGAAGCCATATTTTCATACCTGAAAATGTCCTTTCCCATGTCCATGGTTTGATTACTGTCGTTTTCTTTAACCATTGAAGTCCCAGACCTATAATAGACTATCCTTTGTGTATGTGTTGCGATACCCAGAGGTGTTGCTCAAAACCTCTCTGTTTTCCTTGCTCCCTTTCATCCTATACAAAGAGCCATTATGGATTACCCCTTCACAGTATACGCTCTAAAAGGCCTGTACAAGTCTAAAGGTCTATTTCCCATAGTCAAGCTCGGCTTTCTAAGGACTGTCAATTTTAAGGGCCATCTTTGTATATTTGAAACCTGAATTGAAGCTTTATATTCATTAGCATCCCTTAGGCCTCCCAATAACCCTCATTTTGAGTCATGGAGACCCCTCAATCGAATAAATCACACAAAGGTGGCAAGATAGTTAGGACAGAACCTATGGACATGCGCCTTTTTGAAAGAGAGTCCATGAAAAGGGATATATTTCAAAGAGCAGGATGCCTCTCTTTCTGCCAGAACATGCAGAGAGGCCATCCAGAGGTAGCAAAACAGTTTGCATTAAATTTTTATGGAAAGAAAACTAGAGTTGGGGATTTGGAATTTGAGGTAACTGAAACCTCCATCTCAGCTGCAACAGGGATTCCCATTTCAGGTGAAAAGTGGTTCAAGGCCATGGTTTTGAGTTCACCCTTTGTTAAAGACCTCTTCAAGCCTGAATATCGAGCCAATGAGTTTTCTAAGAGTATGCCAAGGAATCAATTGATCGAGTACTTTGATTGAATTTTGAAAATCATATAGAGATATTTTAATTGTGAAGGGAGATTTAACACCTTGTATCATTACCACATAAGGCTGTTGTTACATTTTACTGGTAAGATTGAGATGAATGTTCCTTGTTACCTGTTGAGAATTATAGGTAAAATGTCAAATAGGGTGCAAGCCAAATATAAGGATGTGGATTCTAGCCTTTTCCACTCTGGATTGATCAGAATGTTAATCTATGAAGAGTTGGGAAAGAAAGAGATTTCATGGAAGAATTTTGTGGTTACTTCTCACTTCAAACTGGACCCAGCACCTACTCCCCAATCATAGATTGCAGTTCCTTCAGCATCCACCAATACTAAAGCAGGTATAGGCAAGAAGATAAAGGGCAGAGCCCCTATTTCAGAAATCAGCAAGCAGGTCATGGAAGTTGAGGAGGAGATGTGTCCTTCTCCACATAGAGATTTCTTACCCCCACCTCCACCAGGGTTAGAAGAAGTTCCTTGCTCTACCAATTTGACATTTAAGAGAGGAAATAAGCTTCTCTTTCCCTCTTCTCCTCCAGCAGAAGAAATCAAGGGTAAAATACCTTTCACTAGTTCATCAATTCCTAAGGAGGTTTCAAAGAGCAGTCTTTACCAGAAACCCCTATGCATAAGGAGAAAGAAAAAAGAACTGAAAATCCTATGGAGGAGAAATCAAAAACCCATATTGAGAGGAAGAAGGGTAAAGGTACCAAAATCAATTTGGAGAGGAAAGATGAAATCTTTGTGAAATATTTTGAAGATCCTGTGAAGAAAAAAGGAGAAGTTGTTGTGCAAGAGAAGAAGCATAAAGGAAAGGGTTTTGAGAAGGATGATGAAACACACAAGAAAATTCATGTACAAATGGGATAAGAGGACGAGAAGAAGCCTACTGAGACTGTGCATGTCTCTACCCCCCCTAGTGATCGTACCTTCAAGAGACTTATCAAACAACTTAAGGAGTCAAGAAAAGAAGTGGCTAAATTGAAAAAGGAAGCCATGTCTGAAAGAATCAAGATGATAGAGCTTATGGATGGATACATTAATACCCTTGACTTGGAAAGATTTGCAACAAGGAGGACTCAACCCCTACATAGACAACTCCAAAATCTCTACAGGCAGAACAGAGGCTTCTAGGCTCAGAACAGGAAGCTAAAGGTAGAACTGAAGCATTTCTAGGATGAAGTAGCCCAAAGGAATTTACAGATGTTGGTTGATGATGCCATTGAATATGACAAACCACTAGCTAAGGAGAGCACAACTACATTGAAGAATACCGTCAGTGCTAAGAAGAAGAAGTCTGTTGAGTCAATTGAAGATACTCTTTCTACTAGAAAGAGTGTGAGGCTAAGTGTCAAGATGACAAAATAGTTGGTAAGGGGTAAGCTCCATTTTTGGGGATTGTTCCTTTTTTGGAGGGTTAACTAATATGAAAATACTATCTTTTCCATCTATATAGGCTTCTAGGCATTTAGCTATATGGATTTTGTTTTTTTTCTAAGTGTTAGCTTCACTTAGTGGTAAAAGCACTACCTATGGTATAGCCAAGGCACCTAAGTAAAATACTTTTGTCATCATGGAAGGACACAATATGCTCTGCACATGTTCAGGATTCAAAGACACTACATTTTGGCATTGCTACCAAAACCTGTGTGCAGACGCAGCGTAAGTGGTGATGCGTAAAAGAACTGCATAATATTCCACAGAGCGCAAAATTGGTATACGGGTGCAACACAATGGAGCTACCTACGGGCGCTACGTAATATTTGACAAGGAGAAGGTTTACACACATGCACAACATAGGGGCACTACCTATAGGCTCTACCTAATATTTCAATAGGGGATAAATGTTGGCGCATTTATGCAGCACATGGGTGCTACCTACAAGGGCTACCTTCTCTCCTTGTTCCGTTTTAGGGTGTGCTATCCAAAGTTGCTACTCAAGGAAGTTGCCAGCAAACACCAAGAATCTAGGAGGACTAGGCCAATAGCCTTGGATAAGTTGATGATGGAGAAAGTTACAGAAGTAGCAGCTGGCATGCTGAGGACAACTACAGGCTCCAAAAGGACACATGGAAAAATAGGAGCTGAGTAGCAAAAGAGGATCAAATCAGTTAGAAGCATGACTAGATTAGTCACCAGCATTTTCCTGTTTTATAGCATAGGTTGTTTTCATAGTTTTTAGAAAAAATAAATGTTTAAGAGATTTTCAAGGGAAGGAGGCCAGATCGTACCTCCATATGTTGCCTCCCTTTTTGTTATAAATAGATATATCAATTACTTTAGTAGGTTTGGATGGTTGAGAAAGGCTCCCTTGATTTTGTAATATTTTGATGAAGTGACTATGATCTAGTGATGTATTGGACTTAATACGTTTTGGCTAATAGAAATCAGCTTCCTTTCCAGTCTATTTGCTTCAGTTGATAAATGTTCATTCTTTGAAGGAATCACATGAATTATTGTGGTGATGTGATGGTGGATGTTTGATCATTATATTATCATGATGTTTATTTCGCTTTCTTAGTTTCTGATGTCAAGAAGATCTTGTGATTAGAAATTTTCTTCCTTAGACTTTTGTAGACCTGATGTTTGCAGCAGTCCCTACACTCCTCTCACTCAAGTCTTCCCTTTATTCATACTTAATCCCAAAATACTAGTAGAAGTTAGCCAAGACCTTAATTGTTGGTGCATGTTATCCCTGTTGTCTGAGTTAGAACATTACCATTTGAGTCCTTTTCCATTTGACTCGTTAAAACTCTCTATCTCACATATAAATTGATAGGTATTGTTCTTGCCTTCCATGCAATATGAAGGTGACTCCCAGTGATAAAATTCTTGGCATCGTTGCCAGGGAATGATTCGAAGACTTTTCCCTGGGATTAAAATGACACAATATTCTAGTTCTAAAAGGTGCATTAGAACTCAATGCTTCGAAGATTGCAGACTACACCTAGCGACTCCATTGTTTCATCTCTAACACCTAAAGGTAGACATATGAGATAAAATCCACAGCTACCTTTGGTACCACCTGAGGCTGACCTAGAGAAGATAAAAAAGAAGGGAAAAGGTTCCCAAAAAAAAAATTATGTTGATGCTACAAGTGCTTCTGGTCCGTTGCATGATTCTACTCTTGATACTCTGGCTGTTTTATCAAGTAAGCTTCCTTTATCTCCTGCTGAAGTATCTAATAAGCTTGATTTTGAAGAGTTTCCTATTGAATACTCTTCCTTTGAGAATGAATTGAAAGAGGAAAACATTTATATATTTTATTTCCCTGATATTGAGAAGTGTTTCGGTATTGATAGTTTTGAAGATTTCCCTACTTTAGGTTTTTCTACACCTCTTTTTGTTAAAACATGTGTTGCCAAAGAAGTAGGAACTTCATCTCCCTCCCAGTCCTTACCATCCTCTTCAGAAACTCAGCCTCCTATTGTGAAAATTGAACCCCCCCCCCTTCATTTGTTCCTTCCTCTCCTACTATACATACAATCAAGTCTCCTTCTCCTTCTTGTTCACCAATAATCCAAAATCAAATGGAAGTTGTTAACCCCCCTGCTAATAGGATGGATTCCATAGTGGCTACAAGATATGCTCCTCTAATTTTACCTCAGCCACTGAATTCTCTTCCCCCTAGAGATTATTTCAAATACACACCTAAGTTTACGGGAGAATAAGATGTATCAGCTGAGGAACATCTTGTTTCCTTCTATAGCTATGAAGATAAACAAAATATTGAAAATGAAGATGTTTGGATGAGGGTTTTCGTCCAAAGCCGGTTTGGTGAGGCTAGGAAGTGGTTTAGGGGTTTGGCCCCTGGATCCATTACTGGTATTGAGGCATTAGGGTGACAAAAAGGATTTTTTGTACCACATCACTGAATTTGGATCTTTGAAAAGGAAAGAAGGAGAGTCTGTCTCTAACTTTTCTAAAAGATTTAAAAAAATGTACAAGAAAATCCCTGATAAGATCAAACCCACTGAAACCATCGAAAAAATCACTTATGCCAGTGCTTTTGATTCTGAATTCTGCCTCCTTTTGAGAGAAATAAGGTCACCTTCTTTGGTTCATATGCAAGATGTTGCCTTAGAGGTAGAATCCAACATAGTGTGTCATATAAACTCAGGGGAAAATCTTATAGGGATAGGAGAAAAAACAAAGCTCAAGCTTCAACTTTTGATTCCTTTGTTGTCCATTCTCAAGTAGATGAGCTGACCAAATTAGTAAAATATCTCTCCACTGAAATTGAGAAATTGAAATCAAAAGGAAGACAGCCATATAGAAATGCTCAAAACACTGAAAACAAAGTTAATTTCAAGAGACCCAACAATTCTCCCCAATTCCCTCCTAGAAACAAAGAGAGAGATTATCAGAGGGTATAAGATCCTTTGCAAAATAATTTAGTGGTAGATAAAGAAGAAGAGGAGGTTGAATCTGATCCTAAGATTCATTGTTTAGGTGATACTTCCCCATCCCCACACTTGACTCAATCCTCTTATGAGCAATCTTTAATGGATATTCAAATTAATGAGTTAAGCAAGGGGGATAAAGCAAAGGAAAATCCTGGTAGATATAATTTGAGATCTAAGAAGAATGCAGAAAAAACGGAAGCCCCTAATCAGCCTATTCAGAAAGAAGATCATGTGAAGGCTATGACAGTGAGTAGCAAGGAAAAAGACTCTCAAAACCCACAAGTTATGATCAGAGATCCTCCTCCTAAAACCAAAGAGATATTGAAGCCTTCCCCTTCCTTCAGTTTCGAGAATGAAATCCAGAAAATAAAGATCCGTGTACCTTTTTTGGAATTGATAAAAAATGAGGATTTTAGAAAATATTTATTTAAAATGTTATAGCGAGAATCATCTCCAAATGCCACTGATTCCATAAATCTACAAGATGAAAAACCAGTAGTGATTTTAGGTCCTTTGATAGAAGACAGAGATGACTCATCCCCACCTTTTTATACTTCATTGAATATGCATGATAAGATTCTACACAATTGTCTCATGGATTCAAGGGAATCCCACAATCTTATGCCAAAATCTGTTATGGATGAACTTGGGTTAGAAGTCAGAAAGACCTATCATGATTTATATTCTTTTGACTCCAGAAAATTCAAATGTCTTGGAGTCATTAAGGATATGGTGGTGACCTTATTTCAGCTTCCCATGAAGAGTATACTTATGGATATTTTAGTTGTTGATGTTCCCCCAAAGTTTGGTATGCTCTTATCAAGATCCTAGATAAAACGACTTGGGGGAACCTTGCAGATGGATCTCTCTTATGCTACTATTCCTGTTTTTGGGGGAGAGCATAGAATACTTTATAGGGAAGCCTAATTGGCTTACATCATTAGTGATGAAGCAAACCCCACCAATCACCCTGTTTTTTCTTTTGATACAGATCTAGGATCTAGTATTTTTCATCTCACCGATGCTCTGGAAGCCCCTTTAGAAATTAGAAAAAATCCCATCAACTTTTATGAAGAGACTCCTCTAACTACTTATGTCTGGAAGATGTTCTTTGATGGAGCCTCTTCCAGGGAAGGTGTTGGTTCCGGGGTGATCTTTGTCTCACCAACTCAAGAAACTATAGCTTTGTCATATAAACTAGAATTTGAGACTACTAATAATGTGGCAGAGTATGAGGCTCTTGTCTTGGGTTTGAGGGCAGAAAAAGACATGGGCATAGAGGAGCTGTCATTATTTGGGGATGCTGAATTGATAGTCCATCAGATTAAAAATATTTATCAAATAAAGCATCCTAGGCTTAGATCTTACAAAAATGAAGTATGGGATTTAGTGGACAGTTTTTTCTCTGATTTTAATATATCATTCATTCCTAGAGAAGAGAGTATTGTGGTTGATTCTTTGGTTGTATCAGTAAGAAACTTCAGAATTCCCATACCACCAAAAATCAAGTATGATGTAGAAGTCAAATACAGGCCTTCTATACCAGACAATGCAAAATATTGGAAGGTGTTCGAAGATGATTTAGAACTTAAAAAATTTCTTGAGACTATTGATGAATTTTCTGCATTACACATTGATCAGGATCATGATCCAGAAATCACTCCTCATGCTGATGTTTTCCTCAATAAAACTGCTAATCATCATATTGTGCAGTTTCCTAGCAATCATATACCAAAGGGAATAGTTCCTTTGGAAATATTATTTGATGGGAATGATGTGGCATTGAAAGGGAAGGTATCCACTGATATCACTGAGTGCAATGTGGGCACTGAAAAGGATCTAAAATATGTCAAATTGTCAAGCAGCTTATTAGAAAAGTAGATAGAAGAATACACTAAGTTGTTGAAAGAATTTTCTTATGTATTTGATTGGAATTATGAAGATCTCAGAACTTATGACACAAGCATAATAGAGCACAAGATCCCATTAAAAAAAAACACCAAACCTTTCAGGCAAAAGTTGAGGCAAATCAATCCTATGTTGTTGCATGTCATGGAGAAGAAGTTAAGAAGATTTTAGATGCAAAAATTATCATTCCTTTGAGGTATTTCGAATGGGTAGCCAATTTGGTCCCAGTAAGAAAAGAGAATGGGGAAATCAGACTTTTTGTCAATTTCGAGAATTTGAACAAAAGCTTAAAAAAGGATAATTATCCTTTACCCAAGATGGAGCACATTTTATAAAAGGTGACAGGAGCAACCAAGACGTCTATGGTTGATATATTCTTTGGATACAATCAAGTATCTATTTTTCCAGAGGACAAGGAGAAGACGACCTTCACCACTCCCTGGGGGACATTTATGTACGCCAAGATGCCCTTTGGTTTGATGAACGCGGGGATAAATTTTCAGTGAGCTATGGACATAGCATTTATTGAAGAAAAGGATAAGTTTCTTGTTATCTATTTGGACGACATAATTGTGTATTCTTAGTCTGATAAGGAACACTGTGATCATTTAAGAAAGGTTTTCTTGAAATGCAGAAAATTTGGCCTCTCTTTGAATCCAAAAAAAATCATTGTTTGCCATGAAAGAAGAAAAATTATTGGGGCATATCGTGTCAGCTGAAGGAGTAAGGATTGATTCCAATAGGGTTGAGGCTATAAAAACTTTGTCACTCCCTAGATCTAAAAAAGAGGTACAATATTTTCTAGGAAAAATCAACTTTTTGAGAAGATTTGTGTCAAATTTTGTTGAGTTAGTTAAGTATATCACAGCCATGTTGAGGAAGGATAGTGAAATCAAATGGACTGTTGAGGCCCGTGATTCTTTTAATCAAATAAAGAAAGACTTGACAGAAGCCCCGGTTCTTGTCAGCCCCGACTACTCCAAGGACTTTCTTATTTTTTCTTTTGCCTCTTTTGATACAGTAGCAGCAGTCCTATTGCAGAAGAACGTTGAAGGATTAAAACAACCCATTGCCTTTTTCAGTAGGGCATTGAGAGATGTTGAACTAAAGTATGACCTCATGGATAAGCAAGCCTATGCATTGGTTAAATCTCTTAAGTCCTTCAGAGTTTATGTGTTGCATTCAAGAGTTATTGCTTATGTTCCTTCAACTGTTGTAAAAGAAATTCTTATTCAGCCTGATATTGATGGAAAATACAGTAAATGGATTTCTAAAATCCTTGAATTTGATTTAGAAATCAGGCCTACCAAATTGGTTAAAGGTCAGGGTTTAGCCAAGATATTGGTTGAATCGAATTGCTCAACATTGGGGTTAACTTTCATTATCTCATGTGCAGAAAAGAAGCAGGCTTAATTAAATGACAAGGGTATTCAAATCATCCCTGCATTGGCAGATTGCAGCTGATACAAGGACATTATATTTTTCTTACAGAATTTAGAACCTCCAAGTGGTATGGAAAGGAACAAGGTGAGAGAATTAAAACTCAAATCAATAAAGTATTGCTTGGTTGATCAAATTTTGTATTGGAAGGATCCATTAGGAGTGTTGTTGAGATGCCTAGACCCACAAGAAGCCCAAAAGATTATGTCTGATTTTCATGATAATTTGTGTGCGGGGCATCATTTTTGGAGGATCATTGCCTATAAGATTCTCAGGGCTGGGTATTTCTAGCCTAGTCTGTTCATGGATGTTTTTGCTAAGATCAGAGCATGTGATAAGTGTCAGAAAATTTCTAGAAGGCAACAACTTAAGTCTTTTCCATTAAATCTCGTAGCAGCTTCGGGACCTTTTCAACTGTGGGGCCTAGATTTTATCGGAGAAATTCATCCCGCTTCCAGTGGCCAACATAGATGGATATTGACTGCCACGGATTACTTCACTAAGTGGATAGAGGTTATTCCTACCAGGAATGCTTCCCACAAAGTGATCATTGGTTTCCTTGAAGACATTATGGTGAGGTTTGGTTGCCCGAACAGAATTGTCACTCACAATGCTGCATCTTTCAAGGCTGAACCATTGATTTAGTTCTGTGAACAGTTTGGAATCACATTGATTCACTCTACCCCTTACTATCCACAGGGAAACATGCTTGTAGAATCATCGAACAAAAGAATTATAAAGATTATTAAAAATCTGTTAGAGGATAACAAAAAGGCATGGGATTCGAAAATCAAATTTTCTCTATGGGATGACAGAGTGACAATGAAAATATCCTTGGGACTTTCCCCTTTCCAACTGGTATATGGAGTTGAGGCAGTTTTTCCTTCTCAACTTGCATTACCTGTGGAGAAATTCTTCCAAGATTATCAAGGGGAGTCGGATCATATGATCAGGAGGATTCAGCAGTTGGTTGAGGTGCAGCAGACTCGGGAACAGATTGTAGACAAGGCATATGACCATCAACTGAAGATCAAGCAGGCATTCAACAAGAAGGTGAACAAAGAGGATTTTCAACTGGGTGATCTGGTGCTCAAGTGGGATGCACTGAGATAAGATAAAGGAAAGCATGGTAAATTTGAAGCTTTATGGGTTGGCCCTTTCAAAATATCATAGGTATTCTCTAATAACACCTTCAAGCTACAGAATATGGAGGATGAAGAGGTTTTTGGTGGCCCTGTCAATGGGCATTTTATGAAAATGTACTTTGCTTGAGCCTTAATTGGCTCTTCATGTCATTGTAAATATCATTTCCTTTTTATTTTTGTTTCAATAACTGACCCCATAGCCCTAGGATAAGGCACTAAATCTACTCATTCTTGGCAGCCCGCAAGGGGCATGCCATCCCCTGTGGATCCAATGTTATCACACTAAGTTGCCTTGGATTTTTAGTTTGATTAATACTTTTTTAAGCCTTAGAATTTTAATTTTTGAGTCTCATCCTCTTAAAGTTCTGAGGCATAGTTCTTGTTTGGTCCTAAATTTGGTTTATGGTTCTAGAACCTCTTTAGCTCATGACTCATTTTTTGGTCCCCATCATGACTTGTCCCTAAATCGATTCCTCCCTTTTTATAAACTGATGTGACACCTCTTCCTCTTCACTCATGACCTAGTAAGCATGACTTGTTGTACTCGCTTACCTGTCCAATCATTTTTTGATTTGGAAGCATTGCCTACTCATCAGGCAGTTCCATAGCGCCTGTCACGTTTATCATCCATCCACTCTAAGTCATGATTGCCATGATTGAGACCGTTTCCCTTGTTTTCAGTGCCATAAGTCAGTTAAAGTGCCTTCAAAAGATCTTGCATTTATGATCCTTAGTAACGATTTCTAAATTTTGAAAAGTTTAACAGTGTTGCGTTGCGTAAGTTTGCCAGTTCCGATCAAGAAACCACATGCCAACTAAATATGATGTTGTGAGAGATTCCAGGGCCGAAGTTTCCTCAATTTCATCCTATGATCACACTGGATATCTAAACAGGTGTTGACTTTACAGGTATCTTGCGCAGCCTCCTTTTCATATTAATTTTCTCAGGAAATTTGTGCTCGGGTTTTCAGTTTGTTAAGCCTGCACAGTAGTAACAAAGACATATTTTGATACCTAAAAGCTTCCTTTCCCATGTCCATGGTCTGATTACTGTCGTTTTCTTTAACCATTGAAGTCACAGGCCTATAATAGACTATCATTTTTGTATGCATTGTGCTACCCAGAGGTGCTTATCAAACCCTCTATGTTTTCCTTTCTCCCTTTTATCCTATACAAAGAGCCATTCTGGATTACCCCTTCACATTATATGCTCTAAAAGGCCTGTACAAGTCTAAAGTTCTATTTCCCATAGTCAAGCTCAGCTTTCTAAGCACTGTTAATTTTAAGGGCCATCTTTGTACATTTGAAACCTGAATTGAAGCTTTCTGGTGATTAACATCCCTTAAGCCTCCCTAGAACCCTCATTTTGAGTCATGGAGACCCCTCAATCGAAGAAAGCACACAAAGGTGGCAAGATAGTTAGGACAAAACCTATGGACATGCGCCTTTTTGACACAGAACCCATGGCAAGGGAGATATTTCAAAGAGAAGGATGCCTCTCTTTCTACCAGAACATGCAGAAAGGCCATCCAGAGGTAGAAAAATAGTTTTCATTAAATTTTGATGGCAAGAAAACTAGAGTTGGGGATTTGGAATTTGAGGTAACTGAAACCTCCATCTTAGCTGCAACAGGGATTCCCATTTCAGGTGAAAAGTGGTTCAAGGCCATGGTTTTGAGTTCACCCTTTGTTAAAGATCTCTTCAAGCCTGAATATCGATCCAATGAGTTGTCTAAGAGTATGCCAAGGAATCAACTGATCGATCAGTTTGATAGAATTTTGAAAATCATACAGAGATATTTTACTTGTGAAGGGAGATTTAACACCTTGTATCGTTACCACATAAGGTTGTTGTTACATTTTACTGGTAATATTGAGATGAATGTTCCTTATTACCTATTGATAAGTATAGGTAAAATGTCATATAGGGTGCAAGCCAAATCTAAGGATGTGGATTCTAGCCTTTTCCACTCTGGATTGATTAGAATGTTAGTCTCTGAAGAGTTGGGAAAGAAAGAGATTTCATGGGAGACTTTTGTGGTTACTTCTCACTTCAAACTGGACCCATCACCTACTCCCCAATCACAGATTGCAGTTCCTTCAGCATCCACCAGTACTAAAGCAGGTGTCAACATGAAGAGAAAGGGCAAAGCCCCTGTTTCAGAAATTAGCAAGCAGATCATGGAAGTTGAGGTGGAGATTTGTCCTTCTCCACATAGATATTTATTACCCCCACCTCCACCAGGGTTAGAAGAAGTACCTTCCTCTACCAAGTTGACATCTAAGAGAGGAAAGAAGCTTCTCTTTCCCTCTTCTCCTCCAGCAGTCGAAATCAAGGGTAAAAGACCTTTCACTAGGTCATCAATTCCTAAGGAGGTTTTCAAAGAGCAGCCTTTACCAGAAACCCCTATGCATAAGGAGAAAGTAAAAAGCATTGAAAATCTTGTGGAGGTGAAATCAGAAACCCCTATTTAGAGGAAGAAGGGTAAAGGTACCAAAAGAACTTTGGAGAGGAAAGATGAAATCTTTGTAAAAGATTTTGAAGAGCCTGTAAAGAACAAAGGAGAAGTTGTTGTGAAAGAGAAGAAGCATAAAGGAAAGGGTTTTGAGAAGGCTAATGAAACACACAAGAAAATTCCTATACAGATGGAAGAAGAGGATGAGAAGAATCATGTTGATACTGTGCATGTCTCTACTCCCCCTGGTGATCAGACCTTCAAGAGACTTATCAAACAACTTAAGTAGACAAGAAAAGAAGTGGCTAAATTGAAAAAGGAATCCATGTCTGAAAGAATCAAGATGACAACGCTTGTGGATGGCTACAGTCATACCCTTGACTTGGAAAGATTTGCAGCAAGGAGGAATCAACCTCTACATAGACAACTCTAGAACCTCTACAGGAAGAACAGAGGCTTCCAGGCTCAGAACAGGAAGCTAACGGAAGAACTGAAGCATTTCCAAGATGAGGTAGCCCAAAGTAATTTACAGGTGTTGGTTGAGGCTTCCATTGAAGATGACAAACCAGCAGCTAAGGAGACCACAACTACATTGAAGAATCCTACCAGTGCTAAGAAGAAGAAGTCTCCTGAGTCAATTGAAGATACTCTTTCTACCAGAAAGAGTGTGAGGCTAAGTGTCAAGATGAAAAAATAGTTGGTAAGGGGTAAGCTCCATTTTTGGGGATTGTTCCTTTTTGGGAGGGTTAACTAATATGAAAATACTATCTTTGCCATCTATACAGGCTTCTAGGCATTTAGCTATATGGATTTTGAGTTTTTGCTAAGTGCTAGCTTCACTTAGTGGTAAAATCACTACCTATGGTATAGTCAAGGCACCTAAGTAAAATGGTTTTGTCATCATGGAAGGACACAATCTTCTCTACACATGTTCAAGATTCAAAGGCGTTGTGTTTTGTCATTGCTACCCAAACCTGTATGCAGACGCAGCGTAAGTGGTGCTGCGTAATATTCCCCAAAGTGCATAAGTGGTATATGTGTGCAACACAGCGGCGCTACCTACAGGCGCTACATAATATTTGGCAGGGAGCAGGTATACACACAGGAACAACACAGGGGCACTACCTACAGGTGCTACCTAATATTTCAACAGAGGATAAATGTTGGCGCATATATGCAACACAGGGACGCTACCTACAAGCGCTACCTTCTCTCCTTGTTCTGTTTTAGGGTGCGCTATCCAGAGTTGCTACTCAAGGAAGTTTCCAGCAAACACCAAGAATATAGGAGGACTATGCCAACATCCTTGGATAAGTTGATGATGGAGAAAGTTACAGAAGTAGCAACTGGCGTGCTGAGGACAACTACAAGCTCCAAAAGGACACATGGAAAAACAAGAGTTGAGCAGCAAAAGAGGATCAAATCAGTTAGAAGCATGACTGGATTAGTCACCATCATTTTCCTGTTTTATACCATAGGTTGTTTTCTTAGTTGTTAGAAGAAAAAAAATGTTTAAGAGATTTTCAAGGGAAGGAGTGTTACACCTCAAAATTACTCACTTCGATAGTGTCGCAAGTGTTGTAAGTTTCACATCTTGTCCGCAAGTGTCGCATATTGACCGCAAGTGTTATAAGTGTTTCTAACATCATATTTCCTTCTTTCCTATGTCATGCCTCCAACGACATGACAGGGACACTTAGGACACCTCAAAGACTAGTTTTGAAGAGGAGGAATCAGTCTATTAGAAGTACAAGCCTTTTTCCACTGAAAGAACCACTCAAAAATCAGTTTTGGAGGGGAGCACTCCCCTATACACTATCGGGGAGCATTGGTGCTCACTGGCCTTCTTTGGGGGATCGTTATAATGCTCCGGTGCCCCTTTTGGGGGAGCGCTACCTTTTCTGGGAGAAATTTGGTTTGTTGAGAAGAATGAGGGAAAGATCCCCTCAATATCTGAAGGTGGTTGGATTCGAATATGATCTCAAGGCATGATCTTAGGGAAGATCCTCAACTGAAGGAGAGAAATCATCAACTTATCCCAAATATCTCTCAAGTGTTTGGGTCTTTCCAAGCTTATATAAAGAGGCTTTCTCATGGTGAAAGGGGAGGAAATATTGGAGGTATGAAACCTATGATCTCATAGGCAACATACAGTACAGGAAGAGAGACATTGCAATAGCATCTAACTTATGATCTCATGAGGGAGATGTCACTTGAAGCATCAATATCTTGTATGTGGTTTATTTGAGAAAGGGTATGGACAAGCAGAGCTTAGCGAAGCTGTTGTACTACATCCATGGTTGTAAGTAACACTTTGTTCTCATCAATATAAATTCATGCTTGGCCTGTTTCCTTTGAAGTTTGTTGTGAATATGAACTTGTCTTCTTCATAAGATAGATCTGTATTTGAGCTAATCTCAATAGAGTAGGAAGTTCGTTGTATCTTTGTTTGTTCTACAGGACCTATTGAGGATCTTAGGATTGAAGCTCAACTTGGACTTTGCAAGGACGAATGCCATTAAAAGGTACATACTTTTCTTCTTCCTCTTCGTACATTAACTTAATTAGATCAAAAATGAAAGTCAATGTCCACGTTAAGCACGTTTTTGTCTTTGCCTTAAAGAGTTAGGGACCTCGAGAGAATCCACTTGTCCGCAGGAGGATTTCTCTTCAACAGAAATTGGCGACTCCACTGGGGACTAATTGAAGCTTTCAGTTTTGTTTTTCCTCGTAGATCTTGTCTTAGCCTTTGTTCTTTTAGACCTTATTCATCCCGTATGTCTAATTGAATATGTTGATTGAATCCTTATTCCATCACATACACTGTGAATGCCAAAATTTTACTGAGTTTTTGGTTTTTTTATCTTTTTTCTGGACTTTAAGACACCAACGCTCCCCTTTCCATGTCATCAGAGCGTTGGCGCTCCTTGTTGGCCTTACATAGAGAGTTATAACGCTCTGGTGTCCCTTACACCAGAGCACTACCCCTTTTTTGTGCAACACCTTCTAGGGTTTCATTATCTGAAGTTCAATTTTTGTTTTTGACACTTGCTCAAAGTCTTATCATCTCACCACATCCTTGTTTTGGCCTTCAATGCTTTTTCTTCTAAGGATTCATCATCTTTTGTTTGGATTTTTTGATATTTATCCTTGCTTTGCAATAACTCTTTGTAAGGAGATTCAAATATCTTTTGTATCATTTCCATTTGATCTTTGAGGTCATCTCATATAAACATTTCTTTCTTTTTGATTTTTTGGTTTTCTTTCTCTTGTTTGATCGCAACAAGGGTGTCTTTTGGTTTATGTGAAGTTTACTTCCAGATTGTTTAAATCTCACAACTCTTGAAGTCTGATTAGCATAGGAAGATTTACATCTACTAGTTATCAGTCACATATAAATATTTTAGCATTTCATTGGATTCCTTATTGAGGACTATTGCATGAGGTCATTGCATCTTGGTGTTTGAAAGTGAAAGGAAAATCCTTCTCCTTCCCTTGAAATAGACATTCATTGAAAGAAAAGACTGATTATCATTTCTTATGCATGTTTTTGGAACTGAGTCATAATATCATCAGTATTCACTCTCATACACCTCTAAGTAAACAACATCCACTAAAATCAATGCTTAACTAAAATTTATCAGAATTTTTACATCTTTGTTAGCAAACCTACATTAGTTTAAAGTGTAGGGCTTTGGAATAGGTTGAAAGGATAACTTTCCAAAGATATCAAACAAACTTATTATCTTGCGGTAGGGAGAGTGAAATCCAAATAGACTTTCTAGGATCCCCTTCTCACACAGGGGTTATGCATGAGGTTTCACTTGGGAGAGCTACGGAGATTATCCCTTCTTGGTTTGACTGATTGTAGTAGTCGGGTCGTATTATGGGGGTCGCTTGAAGGTATACCCACAATGTTGAGTGGAAGCCTTTCAAGTTTATTTCGGGCTAGATACCCTACCCTTACGTTCGGACTGGACTATCAACTGTACCCGCCCAGGGGCTGACTGCAAATTGATGACCTTAGTAGCCATAATATTTAGGGTCCCACACAAGGTGACGGTGAAGGGAAGTCTCACTGTACCTGGAACAGACGTTGGTCAAACTCACTCGGGCTCCTTTGAGGGTAAATCCAAAATTACTGCATGGAATCTTGCACCAAGGTGTAAGTCCGTTAAGAAGGTCGCCAACGTCACTGATCCATCTTCTCTGTCCTCACCTCTTCCTATTTTGATCTCGCGATGTTGGATTTCATCACCAACTAGTGGCTTCATTCTGGGAAGGTTTTGTTTGATTGTTTGCTTCACAGATTCATAACATGTGTTGGTTGTGTTACTTAGTAGACCTTAGTTTGAGTTAGTGTTAATGGCATCGAATCCCGAGAGTACCAATGGAGGAACCCCTTGTCCCGAGGAACCTTACACCTTTCCTTCTTTTGGAAACTTTGGTCCTCCATATATTGCCACACTGAGTCTTCTAAGACTCACCATCGGATTACCAGTTTGGTTGTTCCCCACTTCGGTGATCTTGAATCCTCCCAATTTTTCAACTGCACCTAATAATTTAGATGTCATTACACCACCCACACATCAACCTCATATCAACTTTTTGCCTTCTTCACCCATTAAGTCTCCTTCCCTTTCTCCTTCTTCGCCTAGCGAAAGCTCTAAAGCAAGTAGCCAAGTTGATCAGAAGAAGAAGAAACAGAAAGAGAAGAAGAAGAAGAGCACAAAAAGGACCAAGGCCCAAACAACATTAGATGTTGGATCCAAGAAACCAGTTACTATTAATAGTACTAGGAATGTTGATGAGGTCAACAAGATTAAAATAAATAATCTTAAACCCAAATTCCCTTGCAGTCTTTGTAAGGGTGACCATTTTCTGAGGGATTGCCCTGGTGTTCCCAAGGTCTTAGAAATGTGGTCCTCCATGTCATTGGCCTCTGTCAGTCATGTCGATGATACCCCGTCAACTAGTGATGTTAAGGTTGGTAAGAAGAAGGAAATTGTCGGGTTCCCTTACATGTTATGTAAAGGTGATCATTACTCTCACCTTTGTCCTCGTATGGACGAGGCTTCTTCTCTTTTGGAAAAACTTCAACTTCCAAAATGTTATCGTAAGATTTCCCCCGACCCATCGTTAGTTGATGGACTAGTCAATCTGGTTCCATACCCGGTCAGTCCGGTTGATCAGATGGTCCATCTAGTTTCCTCCTCGATTGAACCACAAACCCAAGTAGTTGATCCAATTCCATCATCGATCAGCCCCACTCTTCATCAAAAGAGTGTAACCCAAGTGGTCGATCCGTTTTCATCCTCGGTCGATCCCACTCTCCCATTAGAGGGTGATACCAAAGTGGTAGATCTGATTCCACCATCGGTCGACCCCACTCCTCCCTTGACAAGTGCCAAAGTGACTGATCCAGTCCCTTCCTTGGTCAATCCCACCCTTCATCCAAAGAGTGCCAAAGTGGTTGCTCTGGTTACATCATCGGTCAATACCACTCTTCCATTAAGGAGTGCCAAAGTGACTGATCCAGTCCCTTCCTTGGTCAGTCCCACCCTTCATCCGAAGAGTGCCAAAGTGGTTGCTCTGGTTAAATCATCGGTCAATCCCACTCTTCCTATGAAGAGTGCCAAAGTGGTCGATCCAAGTCCACCATTGGTTGATCCTACTCTACCTTTAGAGAGTAAACCTAATATTGCCCACGTTTTTCTCATTGATAAAGAATCTACCGTGCCGGGAAGTATTCCTCCTTCTCCCGTGAAACCCCCTCCAAGTAATGAGGCCATCATTTTTTATTGGAGTGCGCTAACTGGACCTCGTCTTCCCTCTCACATTCCTTTCTAGATTACAGTACAGGTTTGTGGTCGAGACGTTCCTCAAACGCTGGTAGATGAAGGTGTGTCCGTTAGTATTTTGCCTTATGTTGCTTGGCACACTTTGGGTTGTCCTCAGCTTGCACTGGTTACACAGAATCTGTTAGATTTTAACAGAAGAACCAACCAACCATTATGGACCCTTCCTCAGTTTTCTGTAACTTTGGGAGGGAAAACTGTCTTTATTGATGTCATGGTAGTCCGAGACCCCTTGGATTTCACTTTACTCCTTGGGCAAGATTATTTATATGCCATGAAAGCTATTGTATCCACTCTTTTCCACGTGATATCTTTCCCTCGCGATGGAATAATTGTGAATATTGATCAACTTTCATTCATCGGTCCTGAATGGATTACCTCCCTAAATGGTTCTTATATGCAGATAGTATCACCCCTTCCACATGTTAATTATGTGGTGTTGTCTCCCATGACTTCAACTTCTGATGATTTAGATCTAGTAGTTGACATGGCGATCTCTTTGGTAGGGCTATTGGACATTGATCTCCTTACCCCTGTCGAGACCCTCGACATGTGTTCCTTCCAAAGAATTTTTCTTCCATCCAGTGAAGATCTCTTGGAAGCCATGACCGAGTTTTGTCCCTTGACATGGTGTCCTTCCAGAGCATTATCCTCTTGGAAGCCATGATCAAGGAGAAGCCACGATCATAGTTTTCCCTCTCTGTAGCAAGCTCGTTAAAAAATGAAACAAAAATCTGGGGATTGAACCTGGAGTCTTGAGCATAGTTCTTTTCCTATGGAAAGATCATTAAAAAATGAAAAAGTCACCTCTCCCATCAGGTCGAATCCTTTTCCAGATCTTGTAGATGTCGAGTCGAGTTTTTCATTAGGTCTCATATTTGAACCTTCATTTCATCCACCTGTATCCTTTTTCTCCATATTGCATAGAAATTGGTAACAACCTCAAATTCGGTGAATGAATTGAAGATTGGGGGGCATATCTCCAGCCTTTGATGATCATTCTGGAGTCAAGCCACTAGCTTTCAAGTTGGGGGCAAAGTACCGAGCTTAGTCTTTGTTCTTTCTCATGCTCGTAAAAACATGAGAATGTAACCGAGCAACCTTTTATCTCTTTTTCGGGCTCGCATGGATATACGAAAAAGGAACCCCATGAAGTCTTCTTTAATCTCTTTTCAGACTCTCTAAACGTGAAAATATTGTCGAGTGATCTTGCTTCCTTTCCCACTCGTTAAAAGGTTTGAAAGGGCATCTTTCGAGTGATAATTTATCTCTTTTTAGGCCTCGCGAGACTAACATTACGAAAAAGGAAAACAATGGAGTCATCTTTAAGTTCTTTTTCAGACTCTCTAAATATGAAAAAACATTGAGTTTACCTTCTCTCGACTCGTTAAACAATCATACATTGAAGGGCCCATATGGGACCGAACCCTTACTTCTTCCAGTTCATTAAAAAAAGGAAGAGGGACTTACCAAAGGTGAGTTATATCGAGCATGTGTTACCCTCCTCGAGCTCGTTAAATTACAAAGAGGTACTCATCTATCTGGATGGGGGAAAAATTGATGGAAGCAAGCCTAGCAGTTTTTGAGAACATTACCAGTAACTCTTAGAGTCGCCCTTGAACACGGCACTTTGTCTTTGCACACATATTAATCTGCTGAACCTATGCACTGAACCAATCCTCTGAGTTTTTCTTACTCCTTTGGGTCACCCAACGAAAGTCACAGTATCCACTTCATCATCGTGTTTTGGTCCATGTCATGTTTCTGTTGTTGTGCCTCAGTGTTCAAGGGAAGTATCCGCCTCAAGATTCAGCCATCACAAATACCTTGTTTCAATACCCATGTCAGTCCATGTTCATTTGATCTACCAATTTACATCTCTGTGTCAATTTCGTGTCGTTGATGGGGGATACATCAAGGCCCTCCTGCGACGAGTCTATTCCTGTCGACTTCAACACATTATCCGGGAACTAGACTTAGAAACCAGTTAGTACCTTGGGACCTACATGACTCAATGGAAGGCCTCCTCACATCCAACAGTGGGTTTACATCATTGACCTCTGATTGGATGATTCCACAAATGTTTGACTTCATCTCCTCTATTCACATTCATTGGAATGTACTAGGGTACCTTGGGAATCATTAACATCAATGGTGATTTCCCTCGCGCTTGTTAATGGTTTACATCATTGACCGGTAATCAAGTGGTTTCTGCCAGGTTCGATATTAGGACATCTATCCACATGGTTAGATTCGTACTACATCGAGATCGGTAAGAAGACCCTGGGTTGATTCATCACTCTTATATGTACTTTTCCCAGGTTGCAAAGGAGTTTCGTTTAAACAATGACACATATACTGTTACATAGATCCACTTTGTATTGGTCGTGGATATGTCTTGTCATCTCAATGATCCACTATGTATTCTTCATGGCTATGATTAGTTCAGGTCATAGGAGTATAGATCCACACTGTATCCTTGGTGGCTATACGTTTTATCAATATAATTATGGATCCGCAGTGTATTTTATGGCGGCCATATCTTGCAAGTCTTTATCACCCAAGCATAGGTATGCCTGCCTTGGGTTTGAAACATGTCATAATATTTGTTGGATGTTTGTGTGCAGCTTCTATCAAGTTCTCTGCATCTATACCCTTGCTTAAAAAAGTCTACAAAGTACTTCAGTCATCACGTCTTCTAAATTTGTACTTTGGGGGGCAATCTGTTACACCTCAAAATTACTCACTTCGATAGTGTCGCAAGTGTCATCATTACAAGTGTTGTAAGTGTCGCATCTTGTCCGCAAGGGTCGCATCTTGACCGCAAGTGTTATAAGTGTTGCTAACATCATACTTCCTTCTTTCCTATTTCATGCCTCCAACGACATGATAGGGACACTTAGGACACCTCAAAGACTAGTTTTGAAGAGGAGGAATCAGTCTATTAGAAGTACAAGATTTTTTCCACTGAAAGAACCACTCAAAAATGGGTTTTGGAGGGGAGCACTCCCCTATACACTGTCAGGGAGCACTGGCACTCGCTGGCCTTCTTTGGGGGAGCATTATAACGCTTTGGTGCCCCTTTTGGGGGAGCACTACCTTTTCTGGTCGAAATTTGGTTTGTTGAGAAGAATGAGGGAAAGATTCCCTCAATATCTGAAGGTGGTTGGATTTGAATATGATCTCAAGGCATGATATTAGGGAATATCCTCAACTAAAGGAGAGAAATCCTCAACTTATCCCAAATATCTTTCAAGTGGTTGGGTATTTCCAAGCTTATATAAAGAGACCTTCTCATGGTGAAAGGGGAGGAAAGATTGGAGGTATGAAACCTATGATCTCATAGGCAACATACAGTACAGGAAGAGAGACATTGAAATAGAATCTAACTTATGATCTCATGAGGGAGATTTCATTTGAAGCATCAACATCTTGTATGTGGGTTATTTGAGCAAGGGTATGGACAAGGAGAGCTTGGTGAAGATGTTGCACTACATCCATGGCTGTAAGTAACACTTTGTTCTCATCAATATAAATTCATGCTCGGCCTGTTTCCTTTGAAGTTTGTTGTGAATATGAACTTGTCTTCTTCATAAGATAGATTTGTATTTGAGCTAATATCAATAGAGTAGGAAGTTCGTTGTATCTTTGTTTTTTCTACAGGACCTATTGAAGAGCTTAGGATTGAAGCTCAACTTGGACTTTGCAAGGACGAACACCATTAAAAGGTACATACTTTTCTTCTTCTTCTTCATACATTAACTTAATTAGATCTAAAAGGAAATTCAGTGTCCACATTAAGCACTTTTTTGTCTTGGCCTTAAAGAGTTAGGGACCTCGAGAGAATCCACTTGTCTGTAGGAGGATTTCTCTTCAACAAGGAGGCCAGCTCGTACCTCCATATGTTGCCTCCCTTTTTGTTATAAATAGATAGATCAATTTCTTTAGTAGGTTCAGATGGTTGAGCAAGTCTCCCTTTATTTTGTAATATTTTGATGAAGTGACTATGATCTAGTGATGTACTGAACTTAAGACTTTTTGGCTAATAGAAATCAACTTCCTTTCCAGTGTATTTGCTTCAGTTGCTAAATGTTCATGCTTTGAAGGATTCACGTGAATTATTGTGGTGATGTGATGGTGGATGTTTGATCATTATATTATCATGATGTTTATTTATCTTTCTTAGTTTATGATGTCAAGAAGATCTTGTGGTTAGAAATTTTCTTCCTTAGACTTTTGTAGACTTGATGTTTGCAGCAGTCGCTACACTCCTCTCACTCAATTCTTCTCTCTATTCATACTTACTCCCAAACTACTGGTAGAAGTTAGCCAAGACCTTAATTGTTGGTGCATGCTATCCCTGTTGTCTGAGTTAGAACATTACCATTTGAGTCTTTTTCCATTTGACCCGTTAAAACACTCTATCATTCACATATAACTTGATGGGTACTGGGATTTCCTTCCATGCAATCTAAAGGTGACTCCTAGTGCTAATAGGGGGAAACTCTTATGTCGAAATCACCAACAAAGTAAGGATTGAACTCACCAACGAAAGCTTCGAGAATGTGTTGCATGTTCCCAAACTCTCTCTCAACCTTCTCTCCATTTATCAGATGATGAATTCTGGCATTGGAAATAAAGACATATTCACACAAAATTTCGTGGACATATATGACATGCAAACCAACTCCAAGGTTGCTACCAGTGAGGTCAATCATCGGTCTATATTGTATACTTTTTATGAATTCATTGAACCTAATTATTCTTTATTGCTTACTCATGCTGATGAAAGTAGTAGGATATGGCACGAAAGGTTTGGAAATTTGAATTTCAGATACATGAAACAACTTAGCAAGAAAATATTGGTTGACGACATACCAGACATCCATTTCTCCAAGGGAGTATGTGAGGGACGTGATCTCAGAAAACCCCCTCAGGAGAAATTCGACAAAGGAAAGTCTCGGAGAGCTTCTGCACCTTTAGATCAGATCCACAGTGACCTTATGGGTCCTTTTACGCATCCATACATCAACAAAGAGAGGTGTGTTCTCATTTTTTTTATGATTTCTCACGTTTTACCTGGATCTACTTTCTTAGGCAAAAATCTGAGGTCTTTCAACACCTCAAAGATTTCAATGCCCTGGTTGAGACACAGTCTGGAAAGAAGATCAAATTCCTCTGAACTGATAACGGGGGAGAGTATGTCAATCATGAGATCCATGATATTTTCCATGAGGCAGGGACATAGTTGAAGCACATAGTTCCCTATACTCCGCAGCGAAACGGAGTTGTTGAGCGAAAAAACAGATCTCTAAAGGAGATGGCATCTTGCATGTTGCATGCAAATTCACTACCACATAGACTATGGGACGAATCACTTAATTGTGAAACATACATCCAAAACAGATCTCCCCATAGATCTGTCAAGGATAAGACCCCCTATGAGGCTTGGAGCGGCCTCAAACCGGAAGTGACCCACTTTCTCATTTTCGGTTCACGTTCATGGGCCCTGATTCCCTCTAAAAAGAGGAAGGCACTTGATCCACAGAGCACCGAGTGCATTTTTGTTGGATACCCTGACGGTGTGAATGGATATAGTCTTATTGATATTTCCTTGGGCCGGATCATCATTGATCAAAGTGTCCAATTCGAGTAAAGTGTCTCTCATGTACCTCAGTAGCCGCATGCAAACACCTTCATTCTTCCACCTGTCCGAGATGATGACCATGCACTTTCTGACTCTTATTCAAATGAAAGTTCTAATTCACATGACTTAGATGATTCAGATTTTGATTCAATACAGTCAGATGTAGATTCATAGCATCCATATGTAGTTGCAGAGCCAGAGCACAGGCCCAAGTGGGCACAGACTACTCTTCAGGTTGCAGGGGATCTCATTGGTGATCCAGCCGATACCAGGAGGACTCGATATGATTTCAAGGAGACTCTTGTTGCACTCACTGCCACTGAACCATTGTCCTCCAGGCATATTTTCTTGGTTCAGTCTTCATATCCACAGTCTTATGGTGAGGCTGCTGGAAATCCCTTTTGGGAATCCGCCATGCAGGAGGAGTACAACTCCCTCCTCGAGAACCAGACTTGGGATCTGGTTCCCCTTCCTTTTGGGAGGAAACTTGTTAGATGAAGATGGGTCTATAGGACCAAGAGCGTAGTGGATGGACAGATTAGAAGATACAAATCCAATCTTGTCACCAAGGCTTTCAGCAGGTTCATGGTATTGACTATGATGAGACCTTTGCTCCAATAGTGAATATGGATTCCATATGATTAGCACTTTCAATTTCTGAAGCCAAAGGATGGGAATTCCATAAGATGGATGTCAAGAATGTATTTCTTCATGGTAATCTCTCTGAGGAGATATACATGGAGCAGCCCCAGGGATTTATGTAGGACTCATCTTTGGTATGTTGACTGAAGAAGTCCCTTTATGGCCTCAAGCAAGCTCTGAGGTCATGGTATGCCAAGATGGACTCCTACATGTTTTCATAGAACTTTGTATGTTGTAAATCAAACCCAAATTTCTACATTCTCAAGATGGTTGATTCACTTATACTCTTAGTTTTGTATGTTGATGATTTGTTAATCACCAGTTGCTCGACTTCAGCGATTGCTGCAGTTAACAGGATTCTACATGATAGGTTTTTTATAATGAACATGGGTCTGCTACAATTCTTCCTTGGAATCGAGATCAGTCAGGATGCATCAGGCATCAAATTGTCTCAGGCCAAGTATGCATGAGATCTCCTTGAGAGATTTCACATGACAGAATTCAAGTCTGCTCCGACTCCTTTCCTATCAAGAGTAAAACTTGAGGATGGCGGGGAGACTCCACTGGTTGAGAGTACACTATACAGACAGCTAGTGGGGATATTTTTGTATCTCACACACTCCAGACTAGACCTCTCATATGTAGTTGGTGCAGTTTCCAAGTTCATGCAGGAGCTACATGAGCTACATTGGAAGGATGCAAAGTGTATCCTTCGATATGTATAGGGCACCATCACCTTTTGGATTCATTATGCAGCAGACTCTACATTAGATCTCATCGGGTTTACTAATTATGACTGGGTTGGAGATAGCATTGATCACAAGTCCACATCTAGTTACTCACTCAGTCTTGGTTCCAGTCCTATCTGTTGGTCGAGCAAGAAGCAAGATGTCATTGCTCTATCTTCAGTCGAGGAAGAGTACAGAGGGGTAGTTAACATAACCATTCAGGCTATGTGGCTACAACATTTTCTCACTAAGATGGGCATTCAGTTTCATCGGTCGATCGTCATCTAGAGTGGCAACCAGAGCACTCTGAAGTTCTGCAGAGATCCATTTCAGAGGGAGAAAATGAAGCACATCGATATCCACATGCACTGCATCTGGGACTTAGTACACAAGGGGATCATGGGCCTATAGTTATGTCCTTCAGCAGAACATACAACATACATCTTCACCAAGACCTTCACTGAGCATAAGTTCCATTCTCTATGAAGTCATCTTGGAGTGAAGGACACAGTTGCCTAGAAACTGTAGTTTTTTTTTTTTACATACATTGTACCTTGAGGGGGGGGGTTTCCCGTGAGGTTTTCCCTCTTTCCTCACTTTATTTCAATGTATATTTTGTATTTGGGTACCTAACATGGCCTCGTTGCCAGGACCCATTCTTTATTTTCACCATAGTGATGTTTAGGGGGGGTGTTGGAGTTACTTCACACACACCTAGGATTTTGTTTTCCTAAGGTTTTTCCTTGTTTATTAGTCATAATTAGTCATTATCCAGTCTCCTATATTTTAGGGGAGAATATTCCACCTGGAGAATATTCTCTTTCAATTAACACTTCAGTTTGAATAGTTGAGTTGATTTTAGATGCTGCATTAGTTTTGTAACCATGAAACATTGGGATCATCACCAGCTAATGCACACTTGCCTTGGGATCATCTCTAGACTGGCGCATTACCCTTGATTCCCTGATCTACTCCTCAATTCTCTATGTTCAGTCAGTTAACTGAAGACTAGTTGACTAGTTAATTCAGCTAGGTGGAAGTTCACTCCCGTAACTGCCTCAGAGACTAGACTAGGTGGGATTTCACTCCTGTAACTACTGGTGTGTGTCCATATCACTCTATACCACCACTATGGCACATTGGTTCTCCTCCATTTCCCACTCATTGAGTTATACAGTGTATATCATGTGTAAATTATTTATTATTCATAACGGTTAATGAGAATTCTTCTATTATTTCCTTCCTTCTTCTTATTTCTCAAATTCTCTCTGCAAATGTGTGTATTATTGTTTATCCAGATCTATTTTGTGCAGATTCAACACATTTACAACATGATGTAAGGCTTTGACATCAATAACAACAACTTGTTTAACAATTCAAAAATTTTAACATTGATAGTGGAGTCAAGAATAAAGAGCTAGTCATTTCTTGTTAGCTTCTTATTATATTTTAAGAATCAAATCANNNAAAAAAAAAAAAAAACAATCAGTATATCTTCTTAATAAAAAAATTTCAAGATATTTAAAGTTTTGATACTAAAAATAGTGTTTAAAATAAGGAGCTAAACATTGCTTGTTAGTTTTTTTAGTTTTTGTTTAGCATGAAATCATTCATAATAAATAAATCATGAAACGATTTCCACATGTTCATAATAAGTTATGGTCAATTTTTAACTTTTTATTTGGGATGGTATCATTTTGGATAATTCTAACACATTGTCTATTTATATTTCCTTTTTGTTACAAAACCTAGTATTTGTTACAAAGAAATTACTAGTTTGAGTCACATTCTAATGGTGTGTCTTTCAATACCAATCATAGACTGGAAATATTTCATTTGACATAAGTATTAATATTTGTTGTTATGTTTTATGATTAACACAATTATAAAAGAGATATTCAAATGTGTTATGATATGTGTTGTTAGTTGAACAAATTCATTGTTAAAATGGGTTGAACATTAAATTAGATTGTTACTAATTGCTAATATAATGTTCGTTGTTTTATATTTTTTCAAATACTACAATTATTTTTTAAATGTTACATGTCAAAATGTTTATTTATTCACTTAAAATATTCTAGTGTCAAGTATCACATATAATCCACAAATTGAATTACTAGCTACACTCTAAAATTAATTTTAAAATTTCAAATGTAAACCATTTTCTAATAAAGAAAATGTTGATGCTTATCTCATGCTATGATTTTCATTTGTTTAACCAATAATTTTTCACAAATTAATGGATATTTTGTCTTCTATTTTATGTTTTAGCAAATCCACATTCATGTCTAAAACATATAAACATATTTGCATTGAATTAAATATATAATTTCACAAATTAATGGATATTTTGTATTCTATTTTATGTTTTAGCAAATCCACATTCATGTCTGAAACATATTTTCATTGAACTAAATATATAATAAATTAGTTGAATATATCTAGTAGATTGATTTATTTTTAGGTAAAACGAGTTTTTATTCATACAAAATATACATAAATTTTGGTAATTATGGAACAAATATTTACGTATTGGAAATGTATGTATACAAAATATACATAAATTTTGGTAATTATGGAACAAATATTTACGTATTGGAAATGTATGTATAGGAAAACAATAAATCCTTTACAAAATTGAACATTAAGATTTAAACATCTCTAATAAATATTACTTTCCAATCACTTTCAACTTCAACATTCTAAAATCCTATATTATGTTGTAAAGAATATGATCATATAATGTATATAGGCACTTGCTATCTACATTCACCAAGATGTCATGTAAATATGACAAGTGAAGAATATTTATATGACTTCTTAATTCCTTCAACCTTGTTTTATTTGTTTTATTAAGGTGCATCCGTAGATCTCCACTTCAACAATAACTCTATCCAAATTTGTTATGGTTTTGAAATATTTGGTTTCTAATGCATCTTTGATACCTTGAAAATATTGCATTAAACGCAATACTTGTATTATAGTCAATGTTAAAGATAGTTGATAAAAAAAAACAAAGAACTAGATACTTTTGATCTTTCCTTGTTGCAGTATACATAGAAAAGTATAGTTAGTCATCTCAAAGCTTTGTGTCATGCAATTAAAAAAAAAAAAAAAAATTTGGTTTGCATTATTGCATATTCAAAAGAAAATTCAGAATGTGGATAAACTTATTGGCTATATATCTTTCATTGTTTTTATATATGAAAGAAAGCATAGAATTAGAGGGAATAACTTCTAAAAACTTTTTGATGGATATATTAAGAGGTTTTGACATGAACATTATTAGGATTGGAGATAAATAAGAAGACTATGCAACAAAAAACAAAGTGTCATATTTTTTGGGATACTCTTGGAGAGAAGGCTACTTAGATATTTATGGATATGAATTATGGGTGTTGTACATTATATGATACTTTACCTCTTTTAGTCATAATGAATAACTCCTAAATGAATATGTACTTTTAATTTCCTATAGTGTGTAATGAAACCTCTATTATTGAATGTGTGAGCATCGACTCCTCCAAAATTATAGTGATATGTGTGTTGGGTAGTTATATTCTTTGTAGTGAAAGCCTAGTCGAGGTCGATTGACTAGGAGTAAAAGTCGAAGGTTAAGGTGGATTGACCGAGCAAAGTCAAATTAGAAGTAATCAACAAAAAGTCAAAGAGATCAACCAACAAGAGGTCAACAAGTGGTCGTGTGGAAACCAACTAAAGACCAAATGAAGGTCATTGTAATTTCATTGGAAGTCGATTGATAATAGACTCTCGAGATCTACGGGATTTGTATCCAATGATTTATGTGGATCTATAACTATTTTTTGGGCACCTTTATTTAGGGTTTTTCCTAATGTAAATCCTATAAATAAGGCGTGTTGTAATGATTTTAAAGTTAATCTTTGGATCAATGTGAAAGAGGTTACTAGTCATGTAGATGTAATTCAAATTGTATACAAGGTTTTTCTTGTGTAAATAAGAAGGTATGATGTTGATTGTGTCTTAGATATAAATCAAGGTTAGACATGAAACCTTAAATTCTAAATGAACAAGACAACAAGAGAGGAAGACGCTCAAGGAATGTTGGTTTTCCCGTTTGGATTTCCAGGGTAAAATCTTTGTGTATTGTGTGTTTTCTTTGTCATTTGTTTTCTATCTTAAATATGTCTTCCTCTCTTCTCTTAGGTTTAGCGTGGAAGTATAATTTCCTAACATGTGGTATCATATCTTGGTTTAACAACCTTGGACATCAGCTAAATCCTAGGTCTAGTAAGAGTCATAAGTCATATATCTTTAAAGTTGTGCTTAAACAATGGCAAGTAGCTCGAGAATAGAGATTGAAAAATTCAATGGCCATAATTTTGAGCTTTGGAAGCTTAAAATTGAATATCTCCTTGTAGATCGAGAACAATGGAAAACAATTTGTCCAGGTACCATTCTAATATGTATGTCGAGGGAAGAATGGGATAAACTAGAAAGAAGGGAAAGGAGTACGATTCGATTTTGTCATGCATATTTGTTGTTGTTGAATATCTCAGGTGAAGACTTGACCAATAAATTATGGGACAAGTTGGGAATCTTTTACCAGTCGAAATCCCTGGTAAATAATTTTTTCCTTAGAAAGAAATTGTATCCTCTGAGGATGAGTGAGGGTAGTTCGGTAACTGAAAATTTAAATGTGTTTAATAACATAGTAAGCCAATTATCTTCTGTGGATATTAGAATAACTGAGGAGGAGAAATGTATTATTCTATTATGTTATTTTCCAGACTCTTTGGATAGCTTAGTCATGGAAATATGGAGTAATTCAACCACATTAGCACTAGAAGACATGGTTGCATCTCTACTGTCAGAAGAAATAAGAAGGAATAACATGGAAGGATTGACCAAAGATGTTTTAGTGGTGAGAGGTCAATTGGTTGATAGAGATAAAGGAAAATTCTCCATTAGAAATTCTAAGTCGAAGGATAGATATAAATCTCCAGTTCAATCGATGAGAAGATATTGGAAATTTGGTAAATTTGGGCATTGCAAAAGGATCCGATGAGAATCAATCAATTGAAAGAAATACTACTGAAGATAAAAGAGGCAATGTGTATCTGGCGTTGACTAATACACAATCGAATCAAGATGTTTGGTTGATCGAATCAAGAGCATCATATCATATGACACCACATAGAGATTGGTTATGTGAATATGAATGATATGAAGGAGGAGATGTGTTCTTGGGGGATGACGCGACAACCAAATTTTTTGGACAGGGAAGATTATGACTGATACTGGAGGACGAGAGGAGTAGAACCCTTCCAAGTGTGATACATATTCCAGGTTTGGAACGAAACCTAATATCTGTCAGTAAGATGAGTGATGCAAGAGTGAACACTCTATTTCAGAAGGATACATGCAATATGGTCAGAGGTGTGATGGTATTAATGAAAGGAGTTCGGATTGGAATCCTATACAAGTTATTAGGGAATGTTGACTCAAATGGATGGAACAACATCGGTGTTCCTAAATTCGTATTAACTTCAAATCAACTTGAATAAACTCGGCCTGTGTCGATTCAAACCGACTCGAAAATCCTTCTTCAAGTCGACTTGACCATGCTATGGCACAAGAGGATGGGACACATTGGAGAAAAAGGACTTCGAGCTATGCATAACAAAGGTATGATCGAATATTTTCTTGAATGTAATTTATAATTTGATTTTTGTGAACATTGTATATATGGGAAACAAAGTTGAGTTAGGTTCCCATCTAGAACGACAACGGAAAATGGGATTCTAGAATTGGTTCATAGTGATGTGTCTAGCCCTGTTTCAGTGCCTTCACTTTATGGATCCTTGTATTATGTATCCTTCATGGATGATTTTTCCAGGAAGACATGGATATATTTCCTAGGGAAGAAATAGGAGGTTTTCAAGAAATTCAAAGAGTTTAAGTCTCTTGTGGAAAACCATATAGATAAGAATATCAAGGTGTTGAGAACTGACAACGATGGTGAATTATGTGGAAAGGATTTTGATCATTTTTACAAGAAATGTGGCATAGCATGAAAAATTACCACACCATATACCCCACAACAAAATGGAGTTGATGAAAGAATGAAAAAAACATTGATGGACAAGGCAATAAGCATGCTCAATGATGTTGGGCTTGCATAAGAATTATGGGTAGAGGCAGTTGGCACTACAAAATATTTGGTGACTATGTCTCCTTCATCGACATTATTCGACTCAAATCCACATAAGGTATGGTATGGTAAGAATCCTTCACATTCACATATCAAAGTATTTGGATATGATGCATTTGTGCATGTTCCCAAGGAAAAGAGGACAAAGCTAGACAAGAAGGTAATCAAGTGTATTTCCATTCAATAAAAAGAAAGAATGAAAGGGTATAATCTTTGTGATCCTACATCAAGGAAAACAACGCACAATTGATATGTAGTCTTCAAGAAGTCAGAAGGAAGTCCAAGTCTAAAGTGGTTCAAATAAAGAATAATCCAGAGAAGGTGAGGTTTGAAATGAGGAACAAATAAGAATATGATTAATATAAGTCAAATGAATAATATGAAGAGGTGGAACAACCAACCCCAGTTATAAGGAGGTCTGAACGAGTAAGAAAACTAGTAGAAAGGTATAGTCCGCCTAACTTTTGTTCCACATTTGTATTAACTTCCATTGACGAGGAGACTGTGTCGATCATGGAGGAAGTCAACTCTATAGAGGGAAGACTATGGAAGGATTCCATGGTCGAAGAAATGGAATCCTCTCATAATAATGAGACGTTGGATTTAGTTTAATTACCTAGTGGAAGAAATCACATCAGTAGCTAGTGGATATTCAAGAAAATATGAACACAACAGGTCAAGTTGAGAAATTCAAAGCTCATCTGGTAGAAAAAGGATATTCCCAATTCTAAGGATTTGACTTCAATGAGATTTGTTCCCCTGTTGAAAAATTAACCTCCATTAGAGTACCGATGTCTCTAGATGCAACATTTGACCTAGAAATAGAACAGATGGATGTGAATACAACATTCCTACATGAGGACCTGAAAGAAGAAATCTTGAAGGATTTGTAGTAAAGGGAAACAATTTTTTGGTGTGAAAAATGAAAAGATCCCTTTATTGTCTAAAGAAATCACCAAGGATGTGCTACCAAAATTTCGACAGACACAAAATTAGTTTGGGATTTATAAGAAGAAAAGCTAATCACTACATATATTCCAAGGAAGAAGGAAATCATTTCATATGTGTATCATTGTATGTTGATGCAATGTTGTTGACCAAAAATAGCATGTACACAATAAAGGAGGTGAATAAGTAGTTATCCTCTAAGTTTGACATGAATGATCTCGGTGCAGTGAAATTCATCCTGGGAATGGATATCAAGAGAGATCAAGCAACTAGAAATCTCTATTTGAATCATAAGAAGTATATTGAAATTTTTTTGAAACATTTCAACATGCAGGATTGCAAACCTGTAAATGTGTCAATTCCCTTGGGATCAAGGCTTACTATTGAATAGTTTCCAAAGACACATGAATAAATAGAGGATATGGCACATGTCCCCTATGCAAGTGTTTTTGGTAGTCTAATGTATGAAATGGTATGTACTTGACCAGACATTTCCCATTTAGTGGGAGTGTTGAGAAGATACATGTCGACACCTGGAAAGGAGAATTCAACATATGTCAAGAGAGTATTCAGGTATTTCTATGGCACAAAATACTATGATATATTCTACCAAGGGAAACATGGAAATGATAGTGAAATAGATGTACATGGCTTTGTTGACATCCATTGGGTTGGACATCCAGATCAATGAAGGTCGACAAGTGCATATGTGTTCAAGATGTTCAATGGAGAAATCATTTGGATGAGTAAGTGGCAGGAGGTCATATTCTTGTCAACAACAGAAGTTGAATACATAGAATCCACTCATGGAAGAAAATGAGCAGTGTGGATGCAACGACTGTGTTCTGGGATCGGGTTTGAGAAGAGGTCCATGAAGATAAGTTGCGGCAATCAAATCATAATATTTCTAGAAAATAACCCAGTGTGTCGTTCCAAGACTAATCATATTGATGTACACTACCATTTCACTAGAGACATGGTGGAAAGAAACAAGGTGATTCTGGAGAAAGTAGACACATTGGAAAACATAGAAGAATTTTTGACCAAGTCTATGAGTGTTATGAATTTCTCTTGGTGTAGAGAGGAAATTGGCATTGCTACCCTAGCTCTGTGAAAAAAAGTTTAGGAAACTCCTGGCTCAACAAACAAGACAACAAGTGAGAGAATGTTGGGTTGTTATATTATTTTCACTGAAATTCTAGTCAAGGTGGATCGACTGGGAATGAAAGTTGAAGGTTGAGGAGGACCGACTGAGCAAAGTCAAATTTGAAGTAATCGAGAGCAAGTCGAAGAGTTCAGATGAAAAGAGGTCAAAGGGAAGTCAAGTGTAAACTGACTAAATACCAAATGAAGTTCAATTGGTAGTCGATCGATAATCCAACTGGAAGTTGATTGTGATAGAATCTCGAGATTCACAAGATTTGTAACCAATGATCTGTGTGGATCTGTAACCATTTTTTGGGATCCTTTATTTGGGGTTTTTCCTACTGTAAATCTTATAATTAATGCATGTTGTAATGTTGTTAAAGCTAATATTTAGATCGATGTGATATAGGTTATTAGTCATGTAGATGTAATTTGAATTCTCTACAGGGTTGCTCATGTGTAAAGAAAGAAGTAATGATGTTGATTGTGTCTTAGGTGTAGACCAAGCTTAGACATGTAACCTTTTATTCTGAATGAATAAAACAACAAGAGAGCAATGAACTCAAGGAATGTTGGTTTTCCAAGGTAAAATATCTGTGTACTTTGTGTTTTCTTTGTCATTTGTTTTCTAGCTTAAATATGTCTTCCTCTCTTCTGTTAGGTTTAACGTGGAAGTATAATTTCCTAACACTATGAAAAAATAAAATCAAACTATACATGAAAGAATATAATATTGGAGAAATATTCACCTACTATAGGTATCTTTACGCCCTACATTTAGATGTTTCTTAATTTATTTAGCATAATTAAGTCCTTTAAAACATATGAACCATAATTATCTTGAATGGACGACCAAACACTCATAACCAATTATTTAAATGAGGATCATAACATGAAAATAAAACTCGAATTTTTTTATTAGATTTTATTACAAAACAAGATTGTTTTTTTAAAGAATTGTTTTTCTTTGGGCTTATCATTTTCTATTACAATTGAGAACCTTACTGCATTATCATTTTTTTTCAAGGGTGGTTTTGATGAAATAACAATTAGTAGAAGTGGGGAACATTGGGTTGGTAAGGACATATTGTTGAGATCACCCTAAAATTCATATATTTGTTTCCATTACTTAAAAGATTTACTCAACCATGAAAATTTTGAATTCTTACACTATTGTTAGATGATAAGTGTAGTGTTTCATTTTAAACTTTTGTATTCTTATTGGTAGATCATTTTTATACTAGGCCATGATTTTTGAACTTATGCTTATTGAAACTATACTATGTTTGTAGTACACCATGTTTTTTGAGCTTATGTTTATCAAAACCATACTATGTTTGTAATATTCTAGATGTCAAGGTTTCTCCATCCATTGAATATAGGTTAAGATGCATAAATGATACATAGTTTGTCTTCTACATTGATTATTTTGAGTGGAAGGTAAATATGGAGTTACAACATTCAAATATTTTTATATTCAACATTAGAATAAAGAGATTAATTTAGAATAGTTGTGTAGTTAGATACATATTTTTATCTTTAAATAGTCTAAAGCATTACATGTAAACATATGAGATGAAAAAGAAAAAACAAGAGAGAAAGGATACTTCCCCTCATTTCGAGGATGGTACCCAAAGTAAACCCTAGAATATTCAGGGCATAAGGTCAACCAACAATAGGGATCGAACCCATTACAATAATATACTCATTAAAATATCAACATGTCACTTGTGGGAATTGAACTTGGGTGGGGAGGATAACAATCATTCATCTCAACCACTCGAGCTAAGAACAATTGACAAGGAGATAATAGTTTTACTTTCATTTGATTTTTAAATGTTGTTGTAGAACTTAATAGCCCATAATTTATTTATTTATGTTATCTACAAATGTTTTTGAACAATCAAACAACTAGTAGTTTGAATTTTCCTTCTATTTGTAGATATGGATAGAATTTGAAGGGTTCGTAATCCAAGGGAATATTTATGATATCCTATTTTTGTATATCTAAGTATGTTTAAGGTGTGGAATAGAAGAAGTGTTGTGGTTCATTGTACACATTTGTGTTTTTTCTCCAACTTGCAACTACATATTATTTGTATTCCCTAATATTATATTAGAGCCATATATCTTGCATACTTGAAAGATTTAGTGCATATCTTGATTTGATTTTTATATTGTAAGTTCAAATATTTTAATTAAAACTATTGCTTCAACAAAAAGTGATCTGATATTTTTTCATGACAGATCTAATAAAATATTGAAATTTTTACTATGAAGGTTATAAATTTGCCAGGTTCTTTAATTACTGGTTTTCTGCTTAAAATGTATGAAATAAATGAAATGTGAAAAATAGATAACATGAATAAATAATCACACACCATCCACAAATAAACACAAGATATAACCTTAAAAATCCAATACGGGAGAAAACCTAGCTAGAAGGTGAGATTGTTATACCCTTTTTTCTTCAATTGCAAGTACAAATAAAGAGGCACTCTCTGTGGAGTTTCCTTTGACAGTGTGGCCTATATGGATTCTATAAATTCTATCCTCCTATGTTATTCTCTCAAAATACCACTCCTAGGTTCTCTTCTCAACTATGGAACAAATACAATGCTAAAGAATGGAACCCCTTCTCCTCTTAGTAGCTCAGTATTTAACATAGAACGATAGTCATCTACAGATAGGATCTTGACTTCCTCAACCCTAAATTAGTGATCAGGTTTGGACCTTCTATAAGCTTCCAAAACTCCACACGTGGTTGGCCCCATATGTTTGAGTAAGGGAGGTTGACATGGCATCCACTTGTACCATGGTGGTTAATAAGGTAGGTCAACTTGCGGGAGGCATAACTTTCACATACGAGCTCTCATTAAGGCATGGTTTACACCATTGGAAAGGTATCAGAGTGTATAACATTGTTAAGGGTGTGATCCCAAGTTTTGGACACGGGAACCCCAAAAATTCAATTTGATTCCTCAAAATGGGAAGGTTTCAAAACCCAGTTTTCCAAACTGGGGCCTACCATTAAAATGACCCTGCAAGATGATTCCTGTAATTTTTTCCAAAGCATAAATATAGATGAAAATTACTATAATGATCCAATCCAATTAAAAAACTTTTGAATATCAAATTCTCTTTGAATTTGTAATTAAGGTGAGGAAGTTGCTAAAAGGAAATGGCCCGTAGACTTTTTCTTTTATTTACATGGAACCCTTTTATACATTTCCTTAAATTGTTTTTAAAAAGTACAATCCCATAATGCAATGATTGTCATCATCACTTGTTTTAAATTATTTTGTTGCATCTCTTTAATGTTGATATATTTAGTAAAGTCTATCATAGTCACATTATTCATTGATATACACAAATACAATGTTAGTATATTCACACTTATAGAGTCAAAATTCATAGTTTCTTAGTCAAAGATCAAAATCTTGAGGGTTTACACAAATAAAAATGGTAGTGCAAAAAAATATGGAAGTTAGGATATCCTCTCAAATGTTAGGATTTCTAATAAAATCCTTACCTATATGATGAGAGAAAAGAAACCAGCATGGGGTAGCATAGTGTATAATATGTGAAAAAGATAGAGAATTCGATAACCATTTATTTATACATCGTCCATATGAAAAAGAGGCATGGAATGAAGCAATAAAATTGACACTTTTGAAATAAAAAATTTACCACTTCATAATTGAAATTAACACTTTTGGAATCAAAATTCATACTTTCAAAAACCAATATTTTCGCTTTTAGAATTAAATTTATAGTAATCTTATAAAAAGGTGTTAGATATTCTTTTGCCTAATCTTTAATTTGATATAACTTTTCCCAAAAAAACTTGAAGCCATTATCTTATCCGAAAGGGCACATTGTATAGGTGTTTATAGACAACAATGGCATCCAATCTTAGGAGAGGGTGTTAGATATGCCTTTACCTAATCTTTAGTTTGCTATAACTTTTCCTAAGGGAGCTTGGAAGCCCTTATCCTATCCAAAAGTCTGGAGACTTGAAAGCCATTATACATTATAAATGCATGAAGTGAATTTATTTCATTTTGTTCTTGATTTTTTTTTTGTAAGATAGCAGATTGTATTACCTTCTATTTCCAAAAATCAAAGTACAATTAGGAGATAATGTTACTTGGGCTGCCGAAACCAAAAAAATCCAAATTATAAAAAGTTTAATCTCCTTATATAACATCCTTATATGAAAAATATTCAAAGTAAAAAAGCAAAAGCATGTATTTGGTTTCAATCATGGCGATGGAGATGGGAAGGACCCAAGTACGTTTCTGCATAAAGGAGTTGGAGTGAAGCAAGGGAATGGAATATATGAGAAAGTTCAATGAAATGAGCAATTTGTCTTTTTCACTTTGGCGTTGATTTGATTGTATCTCGCCTACTATTGTACCAGCCTCACCATCTTCATCTTCCTTTAATGTTTTGGATCGTCTTGCATCTAAAATCCTGGACCGTCCCTCCAGGAAAGTGCTATACATGCTTTTCACTTTTGTATTTATAAGCCCACTTGTCATGAGGATCATTGCCAGCAACAGCTCAACACAAAACGTACCAGGCCAAAAAAGAGAATATTGTAGACTAAAAGCTTCCAAACAGCATCATGAATGAAACCATGCCATCAGCAATAAAAGTGGTCAAGAAGAGCGATGGGGTGACCGAGCTTAAGCCGCACCAGAATTCTTTTCTTTGGCATATATTTGAACACAAGGATGATGAAGCAGCTTACAGCCATTAGGGTTAATGTTGCAATCGGTTTCTTCCTTTTCACACTTCAAATTCTCACTGCCACAGTAGATTGTGCAGGTATATAATCTCAGATTAACGCACTACCGACTTTGAATACCTTATTTTATGTGTTCATATGTTTTGAATTCAGAGAAAGATTTTCTGTGCAGGAGATTTCTCCAACCCTAAGGTCGTGGTAACTCAGCAGAGTAGCCAAAAGACAAAGGTGCGTATTAATTTATAATTTCTCTGAGTTTAGATCATAAAAGTTGTAATACTGGTTAGATTTCTGAACTTCTGATCATAAAGCTCAGCAATAGTTTGAACTTGGTGGTGTTGTAGGATCATGATCGCCATTCTTCTTTTGGGACTATTAGGGTTTCAGATTCAGCCACGAGCAGTCAAACAGGAAGTAGCAAAGACTTCAGTGTAAGTACACATGATTTTCATGGAAGTGGACCAGGAAGATCAAATGAAGTGGACTCTGAAGATTATGCGTCCTTGAAGCCCCCTCCTGCTCTCAGAAAGCCACCACCTAAATTGACCCCAAAGCACTGAGAATCGTTTGCTTCATGGGCTTCTTCTGTATTTATAGCCGTTGATTGTTGTGGCCAGTTCCCCAAAGCACTGAGAATCGTTTGCTTCATGGGCTTCTTCTGTATTTATAGCCGTTGATTGTTGTGGCCAGTTTCAGGTCATATAAGAACTGTTATTTTTATTGGCTGCAAGATCTCTATTAACGTATTTAAATCCTTCGTCCATGTGATTCATAATTATCATGCTGCTTTTCATATCTCTGTGCATTTTCTGATTTTGAATGTTTCTTTTGATTAACACACGTGGGTAAATTTTGTTGATATTAATTGCTGGTAGTCTAAAGATTTTAGGAAGTGAAGATTTTTTTATTTATCTGAAATGGAGAAATTGTTGGATTTGTAAATTTAAGTGATTATTTTTGTAGAATCTGAATTTGTCAGCATATTGAATCTATTTATACATTCAGAAATGAATTTTGAATCCATTTCTACATTTAAAAATGAATTCTGAACAACAACAAAAATAATGATTTGTATAAATTTGTATTTTCAAATTCTTAAAAAAAAAACTATTTTCTAATAATATTGATATAATTCATATCAAATAAATAATAAATAATATATTGGTGATTTTTTTTTATGAAAGTAAAGAGCATGTATTATCACATGCTTTCAGTAACATTTAGCTTTAAGCTTTAATCTAAGACACATATTATCCAATAACTTAAATCTTTGCATTTCTTTTATGGTGACTCTTAAAAAAAATCTACATTTAATTTTATAATTTAATTTAATATTTAATATATTATGGTGAATCTTTAAAAAATCTACATTTAATTTTATAATTTAATTTTTTATTATAAAAACGATGTTGTACTTTTATACTTTCAAAGCTGTACAGAGGGCTTCTAATTCAACCATCACATTGACAGTGTTTTCACGTTACAAGATCAGAGAAAACAATCGATCAAAAAATATATATATATATATATATATATATATATATATTAACAATTAAGAATCAAATATCAAAACAAGAGATGAAAGGTTTTATATATATATATATATATATATATATATATATATGTGGGTAGCAATTATGTTAACCGAGTCTTGAACAATAATTGTTGTGGGCAATGAATGACCATGTACGTGTCAAACTCTTGTTTCCATTTTTGAATTTCAAACATATGTTCTATCGTATTCATCACCAATGGATTATGAATGTCATTGTATCTATAGTCTTGTTGTTCAAAATCCATCTTCCAAATATCCCATTAGGCTAAATTTTTCATTACTCCATGCTACATTTCATCTATTTTCTTATTGCAACACTTTACATTTCATCTATTTTCTTATTGCAACACTCCACACCTCTCTTAACTGCATTCCTTTCACATAAAACACAATACTTATTTTAGCAATCATACTCACATAAAACACAATGCTCATTTTAGTAATGATAGTGAACCTTACTTGCTAACACCTTAGAACCAGCCACAGCTTGACCACTCACATCTTCTACACTCTAGACACAATAGAGAAGGGATCCATGATGAAGGAAAGGCTAGAGGCATTAAGTAGAGGGAGGGGTTATTACCCTTGGGTCCACTAGTAAGCTTATCGCCTTCACTCCAAAGGTTGAAACCGATATAAATAACCACAATTCCCTAAGGTAAAGCATCTTTATCACGTTGCTTGCTAGATGAAGCCCACACATAGACTCATAAGCTCACTTGGTACCATACTTTAAGATGCACAAATATGAAATTGGGAGGGTATATGGGTAAGTGCACCATCAACCCTCCTCGAGTTCATTGCTCTCCTTCATACTATTCCAAGTGTAATGCACATAGAACTCATCCATTAATACTATCATATCATGGAGCGATTGCATTACACTCCTTTTTGTAGTGAAAACTCCCATCTGAAGTGTTGTGTTAGGGTCTTGTTGGCAGCTCCACAATATTTTCACCTTTTAAATCGACAAAGAAAAAATCCTTGTAGCTACCTACGCTTTGTCACAAGTATTGTTGCTTGAAGGTGAATTTTCAGTTGTAAGAGGTCATGTCGATTGTTCTTTTTCTTTTCGTTGTCATGCTTCATACATAACTGAAAGCATGAATGAAGCATTATGATCGTATTGTGAATTGTATCTAAGGCTTATGTCTCAAGAAGGGTTGATGTTCTTACAAATATTTTAATGAGTATTGTTCGCTTTGAAGTATATCATATATCAATAAAACCTCTATTATAAGTTGCTCATTCGATTATGAGATATATCTTGAGTTTTTGATAATACACCAAGAATTGATTCCAATTAGACTATGTTTTCATTTCGTTATGATTCTTGGTAGATCTTTTTTTCTTATCATTATACTTTGGTTTGTAAAGCACATCTTCTCCTAACCTTAGAAAATCAACTCCACCCTTTACACAATGATGAGGTTCGAATACACCTGATCGTACCCTGTACTCTATTGGAGGTGGCAGACTGAAATCGACAGATCCATCATTTCAAGTTAAGTCTTGGGCTTCGTTCTGTACTCTTGGCAATTCATTACTCAAAAACGTCTGATTTTCGTATGAAACCCCTCATTCCTTCATTTAATCACGCTAGGGTAATAGTGGGTTTGATTCCTTTGGTTTTTTCCCTGGTTTCTTCTGTTTTTGAAACCCTTCATGCTTACAGTGATTTTTGTCTGCCTTTGTGACTGCTTTTCTAAATCCATATGGCCCCTATCGTCCGTGTCGAACCAAATGGCTCCCAAACCTTGCTTCTGTATGATGATGTGAGTGAAGACCTTAAGAGTCAGGGTTGGCTTGAGTTTCTCAAGAAATTCCAAGGTTACAACTTGCAAGCAGCCCAAGAGTTCACCCTCTCTTTCGATCGATGACGAGCCAAAGTGGGTGATGTTCAAATCGAAATCACCGAGGAATTTTTGAGCCAGGCAACAGGCCTTCCCCTTAACAGGCAAAAATGGTTTAAGAATTCCAAGTTTGAGGAGGTGTCGTGGAGTTTGTTCTTTACCTCTCAGAAAATCCAGTGTTGTGACAAAGGTATGCCTATATCTCTGTTAAATACTAGGTGGCATGGTTTATTTGCAGTTTTAAGACAGTTCATTACATGTGAAGGTAGCTTCGGCCTCATTTTTATTTACCACATAAGACTGTTAATGAATTTCATCGGTTTCCAGTTGAACATGCCATTTTACTTATTGAGAAGTTTATATAAAATGGCTAAGAGGTATAAAAGGCAGAGTTTGAATTCCAGTTTATTCCACCATGGGTTGATTAGGATGTTGTTAGTCCATCATTTGAAATTACAGAGCGACGATTGGGATACCTTCCTATCTCACAATGGCTTTGTTACATCCAACCCTGTAGAGGTTCATGTGGTTGATAAGCCTATGCTGGAAAAACCCCCTATCCCTTCCAGTGACAGACCAGTTTTCTTATCCAATGAACCCTGTGATAGGGCCGCGCTCGATGAGCCTATGTTTGAGCAACAGGATGTTGACCCTAAGGTCTTTGATTCTCCTGAGCATGAGAAGAATGTTTTCCCTAATTCTTTGGCAAAGAATGCCAATAAACGCTCACACAAACTGTCAAGGAAGAATCCAGACGTAGGGTTTAATAACAAAAGAGCTGGGAGATTAATCTCAAGGAGTTTATGGAATAAAAAGAAAGCTCATGTGAGCTCGATCAAAGCGACTGAGGTTCATGAGAGCTCTGATTCTGAGATCGAAAAGTTCTTGGAGGAGGAAGACCCAAATTACCATAAATCGAATACTAGTCAAACTTACGATTTTGTAGATAATCTGCCACCATGCTTGAAACATAACGAATATTTCCCAGGGATCAAACTCAATCAAATACCCACAGTGGACAGTGGAAGCGTTTTGATGCACAATCATATGTCTCCTCAACCAATTGTTCCATATCCATGGTGTGAGGTGTGTTTACTTTGGATAGACAAGTATTACATAGATGTCCCCTTCCTTCAGGCGAAGATCAAGACCCTCATAGCTTAGATTGATTCATTAACAAGTGAAAACCACAGACTCAAGTTCATTGCACAAAGGCAAGGAAAACGCTTGAAAAGAACTGGAAATGTCATAATAAAAAATGTTGAGTGTGTCAAAGCAGTGATTAACTCTGAGGTTTTATGAGACGAATTTAGCATTCAGTTGAAAGGTAAAGATTTGTTTTTATCTTAGTTGTGCTTTTATTGATTTTTTTTTTATTAATATAGATTGAATTAGATTTATGTTGTTTAAGATAAGACTAGCTACAGAATCAGCAGATTCTGTAGCCAGTCTATTCTCATTCGAAATTTTGGAAAATATTGGTTAAATTAATATCTAAATTCCTTTATTTCATTTTTCCTTTCAGGATATCATGTAGCTTGTGGTAATCTAATGAGATGGATCATTTCTAGGCTTATTAGCCATTTATTTGGCTCATTTTGTAAACAGAAACAAACCTTTTATAATTTTGGGAGATACAGTTTGATATTGAGTGGTTTTATCACCCTCTATTTTTGTAATTAGTAAATCATCTTGGGATTTGATCCTATCTTAGAAGATAGGATTCTTAGTTTGCCTGAACTCTTTAAATACTTCAGATTTTTGTAATGAAGACATCTTGGCCTAGGGTTGAAGGTGGACGATTAATTCACAAACTTGAATGGAACAGAAATTTACATTTCAGCTTTAGCTTCCTATAAATGGTATTTTTGTTTATGGTTTGTTTATCCTGATAAACTAATAGTTGTTGATAGATTTAGACTTCACAATCTGTTATGTTTTTGGGATAATTCTTTTTAAAATATCGTCCATATTTTGATGCTTCAGATATTAAACAGAGTGATCATTTATTCAACTCAAATGACAGGATTTCTCTTTAATTTTTAGTTGAATAATTAAATGCACGTTGTTACAATTAGATTTATCTCAAATGTAATTGCTTGCAATCACAAGATCACAGTAACTATTTGCATCATTCATTATGTCATTAAAACTCAACTGTCAACACATTGTTCTGCATTTATTCAGAACATTTTTAAGGTTCATTGGAGGTTTACCTCTTGGACAAGGTGGTTGGATGTTCTTTAATCATACAGATGTTTGGATGCATATCAATTAACTCACTAACATGTTAGCTCATTCATGTTTTTCTGTCGTTTATTCGTCACTGAAACTCAAATATATGGTCTAGCTTTTGACCATCCACATACTTATGTTTCATGGTATTTTTTCTTATTAGTTTAGATTGATAAAGAAAAAATGAAAAAAATATCTTATGTGCTTTCTTTATCTTCTTTCTCAAAGCAGTCATTTGTTCACATTGAGTTTTGTAAGTTTAGATCAAAACTTGCAGTGTGTATATCATATACATAAATAAGATAAGTAAATCTGCTATTTAATATATCTACAATAGTTACATCACATGTATGTACATATTATATGGTAATTAGTAATTAGTTAGTTATTTCATTCTTTTTATTTGTTTCTTTAGGATTTTTAGTTTGTCTAACGGAGCCATTAAACCCGTCAGAACGAGTTACACCAAACGGCTTGGGTTATTTCGACAACCCTAGACCGAAATCATTCTTCCAGTTGACAGACGGTCATTTTCGCCCAACAAATGGCGCTACAAGGAGGGTCGACTGACAAGTTGGCCTTGTAGGAGCCTTTATTTCGAATGTATTTAATTTCCCCATGGCTCCCCAAATCACTGTGTTGGAACATGCTTTCCACTTGTCATTGCCCGATGTTCCCAACGAGATAGTCTCTTGCTTGTTCAAACTCACATTTGATGGTGGAGGCAATGTATCTGCTAAAGACCACCTTAACAAGTTTTGGTGCAAATGCATCAAACATGACATTTTTTATTTAAAAGTTTTGTGCAGATTGCTCGCTTTTACTTTTAGGGGTCGGATTAAACATTGATTTGAGTCTTTTCCATCATATCACATTTTTTATTGGTTTCAATTTGTAGATGAATTTTTAGATGCTTTTGAAATCTATGATTACTGTTAGGACCTCATATTGTACCTTTTTTACCATACTTTTTACCATTATTATACCCTTCATCACTTATATTTAGATTCATAACACCACCTCATATGATCATTCCAAGGTATACAACGTCCTTTCTCATTACTATATGCTTAATCTGTTTTGCATAACATTTTACATCGCTTTTGTACTTAACCATTGATTAGAAGTGCATAAGTGTCCATAWTTGCAGAATAGTATTCAAGGCCGATGCTGAAACACAGAACTATCCAAAGTCGTTGTTGTACTGATGTTGAAACACGAAAGATGTTACACAGTCCGAGGACGCATATGCTGAAACACGGAGCTGCTACACAATCTAAGGTCGCATATGCCAAAACACGGAGCGGCTACATAGTTCGAGGATGCAGATGCTGAAACACGGAGCTGTCACTCAGTTCAGAAGACCAGATGCTGAAACACGAGCCGTGACAGTTAGCAGTCAAAGCCGACACAGTCAAGGGCACAATTCACGTGGCTGAAACAGCCCGTGAATTGCGATGCTGAAACAACATCAGCAGCTAT
>JZKD02S1085670.1:124859-134941 GCA_000966675.3 Picea glauca | reverse complement strand
ATCTATTTCTGGAATACCATGGGGCACTACATAGGTACATCCAAATAGAAATGGATTTTTGGGACATCTCATCACTAGGAGTTGCTTATCGATATGTTGTCAAAATCGAGAAAACATTTAAGTAGGGGAATAAGTGGGAGTTTGGATCTATGAATGCATCATAGTAGAAAGCAGTAAAAGGAAACCCTAACAAATAGAACAAAGGACAAATCAAGGAAGGAAAACCGTAGGACAACCAGTCTAAGATGAAAACAAAGAAGGGTAATGGGAAGATGAAGAAAGACAGTGGGAAGTGGTATGAATTCCATAAAATTTCTTGGAACAACACCGATGAATGTCACTTGAAGCAGTGATTGGTGGCTGAGATGAAAGCCTCATAATAAAATCCAGGATCCAACTATGATTCAGAGACAAACAAGATGAAGTGAATAATTTATGCATAACCCATTGCCACAGTTGCTACCACCAAGATCTGACCAAATGAACCAAAAGATTCAGACAAAGGTGAGCACCTTTTTCACTTGAAAATGTGGGTGAAGGGTGCTCTGCTACATTTAATTGTTGATAGCGGAAGCCAAAAGAACCTCATCTCAGTAGAGTTCATGAAGAAAATATAGTTTTTTATGAAACCACATCCGCATTTTTACAACATCAAGTGGCTCATCCAAGAACAAGATATCCATGTCAGCTAATAGTTTTTCCTACCCTATGGCACCAATCCCTTAAAGGATAAGGTATTGTGCGATGTTTACCCACTTGAAGTTTGTGATTTTCTTTTATGCCAGCCATATATGTGGAAACATCATGTTGTATATGAGTCTAGACCTCGTAGTTTCATTGTTACTATGGGAAGAGAATTGTACAGGATCCCAGAGGTAGCTCCACCTACTGCAATTTCTCTGGTTTCAACTAGGAAATGCAGGAAGGTCATCTCCTAGATTGGGAAATTTTTCCTCTTCATGATTCAGTCTCAGAATGAACATAAAGTTGTGGACACATCCATGGCCTCTTCACAAGGCTCCTCTATACAGCAGAAGCAAGTGGACAAAGTCATGGAATAATATCATGACATATTCACCTCACCTACTGGGGTGGCTCTACACTGTCAGGTGAAGCATTCAATTGAGATAGATACTAGAATTTATTTTCCTAATAGGATAGTGTATCAACTCTCTCTCCGACAAAATGAGGAAATCAAACTCTAGATCCAAGAACTGCTCCAAAAAATTCACATTCGACCGAGCTCATCACTCTATGGAATCCCAATCATGCTTGTACAAAAAAAATACGGGACTTGGCTACTTTGTATTTATTACAAAGCTCTAAACAAAATCACGGTCAAGAACCGGTACCCAACTCCCAAAGTTGATGACTTGCTCAACTAGCTCAAGGGGGGGAAGTACTTTAGTAATATTGATCTGAAGTCTGGCTACCACCAATTCCCCATAGAATATACTGATGTATGGAATATCTCTTTCAATTCTAAATAAGGTATTTTTGAGTGGTTGGTCATTCCCTTTGGATTGATGAAATCCCCATCCACCTTCATGAGGTTTATGGATGACATATTTTGGCCCTTCACCAATTCCTTTATGGTTGTATATCTAGATGACATCCTCATCTTCAACAAGAGTTGGGAAGAACACTTGAAGCACACTCAACAGGTCCTCGACACTCTGCAACAATACAAGTTATATTCTAACTTAGAGAAATGATCCTTTGGGATGAACAAGGTCCAATACCTTGGATACATTGTAGATGAACATGGTGTGCATGTCGATCTATCCAAGATCCAAGTTATTCGTGAATGGCCAACCCCGACAACACTAATTGAGCTTCAAAGCTTCTTAGGCCTTACCAACTTCTATCGCAAATTTGTATTGGGATTCTCCCATATCGCATGGGATCTTAGCCAAGTCACCAAAGGTGGTTGCAAAGCCATATTTGTGTGGGGAAGATCCCAATAGAAATATTTTGATGATCTGAAACATAACTTATGCTCATCCCCGATGCTCACATTACTCGATCTGCAACAACCATTTGATATTGAGACCGATGATTTTGATTATGTTGTTGGTGTAATTATCACTCAACACGGTCATCCAATGGCTTATCATAGTGAGATACTCTCAGATTCCATATGTAAGTACCCCACCTATGACAAATAAATGTATTCCATCATATAAGCATGTTGCCAATGAAAGAATTACACTATAGGAAAGGAGACATTAATCCATGTGTATCACAAGCCTCTATAGTTATTTCATACAAAAGGAAAATTGCATAATGACCACCATCAAAAGTGGTCCACATACTTGAAAAAATTTCACCTCAACATTAAGTATAATAAAGGGAGCACCAATTGCACCGTTGACTACCTTATTCGACCTCCAATTGTAGCACTTATAACCATGGTGCTCGAATATTGAAGGCATGAGCCCTTCGGGTGGTCCCAACTCTATCAGGATGTACTATGAGACCTTTGGGTGGTCCCAACAATCCTAACTTCGCTATGACCTACCAAATTTTGGTAACATGCATGGCTATTGTTGACTTCCATATTTAGGATGGACTGTTATTTCATATGGGTCATATTTGTGTTCCTTTAAACAATTGTGTGAAGATGATTTGGAAATCCCACTATAGTCGCGTGGTAGGACACTTTGGTATGGAGAATATGGTGGAAATACTACATAAGTATTTCTATTATCCAAAGCATAGACATGATGTTAGTAAGTATATCGAATCATGTGTTTCCTAATCCATTTGCAAGACAACCATTAAAAAACAAGGATTGTACACCCATTTTCCTACTCCCAACCGAGCCTAGGAATCCATCTCAATGGAATTCATGTCAAGTCTCCCATCCACCAATCATGGCAATGACTGTGTGTTCATGGTTTATTGATCGATTCTCTAAGATGACCATTATGATCGCTTGCAAGAAGAGTATCATAGTTAATGCCACCACCAAGATCTTCTTTGAGCGTGTATGGGTGCACTTTGTAATACCACAAACCATCATATCAGATTGGGACAGTATATTATTTAGAACATTATGGTCGAGCCTCTGGTCATTTTTGAACACCAATATCACCAAATCCACTACCTTCCACCCTCATATTAATGGAAAGATAGAGGTCGCCAATAGGATTATTGTGCACCTCTTGTGCATGTACAAATCCAAGCATATGCACACATGGTATGAGAGAATTCTTATGTCCAACACATATACAACAGAGCACTCCATATCTCAACCGACTATATCCCTTTTCAGGTGGGCCTGGGTTTTCAACCAGTGGGCCCCATTGATATAGCACTTCCCCTTACATCCACACGGGAAGAATCTTTCCATTCTCAATGTGAGGCCAATAATGCCAAAAAATTCATTGAATGGATTCAACACATATTCCAACAATTCCATGATATCTTTGAGAAATCAAATGCTAAGTACAAGCAACGCCATGATCAACATTGATTTTCCATAAGTTTAAGGTAGGTGACAAGGTTTAGTTTCATTTGTAGAAAGAGCACGTTACAAGACCCCATCAGAAGCTACGGCCACTTTTCTATGGACCTTACACAATAAAAAATGATGTGTGAAACAATTATTTTGAGTTAAGTATTCCCCCCTTCCTGGGATTAGACCTAGCATTCAATGTGGACCCCCTTCGGCCATATTTTCCACAACTATTGGACACATCAAAGGTGGCATAGAAACTGATGCCTACAGATATCAACCCTAGTTGCATGGAACAAGAAACCATTGATCATATCATGGAAACACAGGTTAATGGAACCCGCAAATAAAAGATCCAAATCTATTGGGTTTTCAAAGCAGGGAAGCTACTGCATCAAGGAAAGTGGCTCACCAAGCATCAAATTCAACACAAGTTTCCCCATTTGACGGAGGAACTCAACATAATGGATACCATTTCTTCCTAAGGGGGGAGGAATAATATAGGTGGACATCTATGGGTGCCCACCTATTCCACTGGATCAACATATAATTTCCATTTTGGCAGCTTTCCTACAATTTTTCAGGTCCCAAACTTATGGGGTTGTTTTGAGGCCCTAAATGACATTTTTTTGATGTGGCAGCACACAATAGATGAAATAGGCCTATATTGGACCATTTGGAATGTGTAATACTCGTCTAGACCTTTATAATGAGGTATCGATCACCCAAAACATAGATCGTATGAAAATTGTATGCTCTATGTAAGTTGATGTATCAACTACCCCCATCAGGGCCCACAAACCTTTTGGCATTTCATCTTCCGGGGTTAAGGTTTTGGATGTTTAGGGTTTTCGCATTTATGATTTATGTTAAAAATGAATTTGGATCCTCATTTTAATATTCTTCTTGTGAATGTGTGTAGTTGTCACATATTTTCTCAAATATATGCTACCACCATTCTAGTGAGGTCAATTCACTATATATTTTCTTTTACACTCTCTGCATATTTCAATCTTCAATAGAAATTGAGTATTAATGTATCTCTGTGTTTTTGTCTTATTATTATGCTTCATTTCATTCTATCATAAGTATGGATCATGGGACCAACTCATTCAAGTACAACACATTGACTAGAAGAAACTCACATGGAGGCAGTTCAAGAAGTGTTTTCAAAAGAAATACTTGACCAAGCATTATTATGATAGGAAGATGAAGGATTAATTATTTGAACTCAAGCTTAGGAGTATGACCATGGATGAGTATGAAAGAATATTTTTAGATTTTTTGAAGTATGTTGAGTTCATTAAGGATGAACAGGTTAAAATTCAAAGGTTCCTCGGTGGGATAACATCAATATTCAGTGACAAGATACAATATGATGATCCCAAGACATCGGTTGAAGCAATAAGGAGAGCCAAGTGCCTCTATGATCAACATAGAGAAAGACAAAATTTCCAAAAGGATTGGGAAGATAAGAAGAAAGGTAAGATAGAGAAGATGAATAAGGGGAACAAACCACCATTGTTTAGAAATAATTATCAGGGACATCCAGTTCCAAATGAGCCCAGAATGATAGAAACATTGGGGAAAAGACCAAGGTAGCATCCTATTAAATTTTGGAGTTGTGAAGGAGAGAATGTGTACAAAGATTTTCCTCATATATGACAAATATTGAAGTATTTTCACAATATACAATAGGTTGATTTAGTTGAGGACATGGGTGGAAGCATGCCAAGGATATATGCAGCCCTGGAAAACAAGCAAGTTGAATTTCAATCTCATATGATTGAGGGGAAGGTAAGATCAATGATCAACCTATTTATATTTTAATTGATTCGGGATCTAGTAATAGTTATATAGATCCTAAGTTGGTGGAAATATTTCACTTTCCAAGAAGCAAACTTGGGAAATCTTGGTTGGTTCAGTTAGCTACAAGAGCTAAGAGAAGAAATAATGAGTTGGTTAAGGAATGTCTAATTGAAATGAATGGACTGGGCATAAAGGTACATTTAAATATCATACCTTTGGGTTCACATGATTGCCTCATTGGTATGGATTGGTTGGAAAAGAATCATGTTATCCTAGACTATTATAACAAGGCATTTACTATCTTGGATGAAGAAGGAAACTTGAGAATAGTTCAAGGTATTCCAAGGGCATTAACTATCAGATAAATTTCAGCCTTGCAACTAAAAAGAAGCTTCGGGAAAGGATACCAAATATTTTCAACACATATGGAAAAGACATATAAAGATAAAGTTCCAATCATTGAATACTATGCAGTCCTAAAGGAATTTAAGGATGTATTTCGAGAGATATCAGGGTATATTGATTTCTCTATTAATTTGATGCCTAAAGCAGCCTCGATATCCAAGGACTCCTTATAGGATGAATACACCATAGTTGAAGGAATTGAAAATGAAACTTGAAGATATTTTGAAGAAGGGGTATATACGACCAAGTGTGTCACCTTGGGGTTCCCCGGTGTTATTTGTGAATAAGAAGGATGGAAACTTGAGGTTATACATTGATTTCAGGTAGTTGAATAAGGTGACTATGAATAACAAGTATCCTTTGTTATGGATAGATGATCTTTTATGTCAGCTAAAAGATGAAAGGATATTCTCCAAGATTGACCTTAGGTAAGGCTATCATAAGGTGATAATTAAAAAACAATATATCAAGAAGATGGCATTTAGAACAACGTATGTCCATTATGAGTTTACAATGGTGCCATTTGGTCATCAAATGCACCAGTTGTCTTCATGTGTTTGATGAATGGTATTTTCAGAAATTACTTGGATAAGTTTGTCATTGTCTTTTTGGATGATATAATTGTCTACTCCAAGTATGAATAATATCATGAGAGACAATTGAGGATGGTGCTACAAGTATTAATGGAGCATCAATTGTATGAAAATTTAAGTAACTGCTCATTTTATCAAAGATAGATACATTATTTGGGCCATATCATTTCAGAGGAAGGGATAGGTGTGGATCCTGAGAAGATAAGAGTCATTGAGGAATAACCAATACCAAGGAATGTCTCAGAGGTGAGCCCATTTATGGGACTAGAAGGTTATTACAGAAGATTTATTGAAGGTTTCTCAAATATTGCACACCCGATCACTTCTTTGCAAAAGAAGGGTGTGATATTTGAATGGACCTCTAATTGCGAAAAAACATTTCAAGAATTGAAGAACTTGTTGACAAGTGTGCCAACTTTTAGGATGGTTGATCCAAATGAATATTTCATTGTGTGCATTGATGCATGAAAAGAAGGGCTTAGGGGATTCCTTAGTCAAAATGGGTATGTGATATGTTATGAATCAAGGAAGTTAAAAGAGCATGAGAAACACTATGCCACTCATGATTTAGAATTGGAAACCATAGTTTATGCCTTGAATATGTGGAGAAACTATCTCATGGGAAGAATATTTGATTTGAGGACAGACCATAGTGGTCTGAAATATTTGTTTGGACAACCAACTTTGAATTCCATACAAAATAGATGGTTGGAATTCCTCAGTGAGTATGACTTTGAGATAAATCATATCAAAGGAAAGGAGAACAAGATGGTGGATGAACTCAGTAGGAGAGTTCATGAGATGCATTCTACAACCATTAGCATGTAAACATTTGATTTGAAAGATAGAATTTTGGAAGTTGCACAATCAAATCAACATTATATGGAGACAAAAGAAAAATTATGGAAAGCTAATTTGCAGCAGAAAATTGAAGATTATGAGTTGAGAGAGGATGGAATCCCCATATACAAGGGAAGAGTATATGTACCTAAAAATAAAGAGATGAAAAATATAGTGTAGAGAGAGATGCATAATGTGCCTTATGTCAGGCACCCAAGTTACCAGAAAATGATTGCAGCTGTCAAGAGCCAATATTTTTGGCCATGTATGAAGAAAGAGGTGGTTGATTGTATAGCCATATGTTTAGAATGTCATTAGGTCAAGGCTGAGAACATAAATCTGGCTATTTTTCTACAACCATTACCCATTTAGGAATGGAAATGGGAAGTAATGACAATTGATTTCATAACCAAGCTACCCAGAACAGTAAAGCAACATGTTTCCATCATGGCGGTGGTGGATAAGCTCACTAAAGATGCTCATTTTATTCTAGTGAATATAACTCACACAACATCAAACTTTGCAGATATTTATATGAGGGAGATTTCTAGGATACATGGTGTGCCTAAGAAAAAAATTTCTAACAGAGATCCTAAGTTTACATCAAATTTTTGGAAGGGATTATTTAAAGGATTTGGGACAAATATGAATTTTAGAAAAGCATATAATCTAGAGTTAGATGAGAAAACAAAGAGGGTCAATTAGGTGATTGAGGATATGATAAGGATGTATGTGATGGATAAACCTTCAAAATGGGAATATTATCTACACTTAATTGAGTTTTCTTATAATAATGGGTTTCCTGCATCTTTGAAGATGAGCCCATTTGAAGCATTATATGGTAGAAAGTACAACACACTAGTGATATGGGACAACCTAGCAGATAAACAAGTGGTTGGGCTAGAATTACTCAGGTAAATGGAAGCGAATATGATGGAAATAAAGAAGAATTTAAAGGTTTCCCAGGACATGTAGAAATGTTATGCCGATAAGAGTAGAACTCACAAAGAGTTTAAATTGGGTGATCATGCATTCTAAAAAGTGAAGGCCAGGAGAAGTTATCTAAAGTTGGGAATTTGTTCAAAACTTGCAACAAGATATTGTGGACCCTTTGAAATATTGGAGAGGATTGGTATTGTTGCATACATTCTTGCAATACTTGCATCCATATGCATTCATAATATATTCCATGTATCTTTGCTTAAAAACTATGTGCCTAATGATAATTATGTAATTGATTGGAGTGTGATCCAGGTGGAGCAAGGAGACTTTCAAGTCCAGTTGCTATAGCCTTAATTTCCACCCTATATGATAGAGAGGAAGTTATCAAAGGATTAAATCCAAAGTACATAGTTTTCCTAGGGTTTGACCCCTTTTGGATCCCTTTTTACCCCTTTTTAGGCATCCTCATAGGACACCTAGCAGACAACTAGAAAGTCCCCCTCGTTGGACACTAGCAGTTCAACCCACGAGGCACTACCATATTTCTAGAATCGAAGAGTTACAAGGTGATAGAAGAGGGATGCGTTGGATCTTCATTTGAGTCTCTAGTGGTCTCTAGAATATCTAGAAGTCTCTCCCAATCCTCCTCTAAGAGCTATATAAAAAAGGAAAACCTTGGACAAGAAGTGGGAGAATTCAGAGTATTGTTATGTTATCCAATTGCAGAGGCATCCATTATCACAACCAAAAGTCAGTGGGCCTAGCCTGACCAAGGAGTTGCAAAGATAGGCAAAGAGCAAGGAGGCTAAAGGAGCTTGCATCAACATTTGAGGTATGCATGTTTTGATGTATTGTTCTATGCTTCATTAATAGATCATTTGGTTTTCCCCCTGAATGTTTGTCTCTGATATATGAATATTCATATATGGTTTATATTGTTGTAGATCAGGCTAGATCAAGCTAGATCTAGGATTTTAACACTAGGAAAACAAGTAGAATGGTAATGTTTTTTCTTTGTTGTACAAGGAGTACGTTGTAGAAGTTGAGGTTAGAACTTCAAGACTGCAACAGCCAGGATTCACTAAGGACAACCTTCAGGAAAAGGTAATCTATTCTCATATTTCTTTTTGTAATGATCTTCTTGTTTCTAGGAGAATCATAAGAAATATATACCACTCATGTCTAGGATTGTTAGGCCAATCCTAGGGAGACCTTACTGATCTTTTTAGGTAGATCCCTATGAGAAAAAAAATCCCATAACAGAATGGTGAGTCCGCTGGGGAAGAATTATTCTTCGGTCAAGTCTCTTTTCCTACATATTCCTCTATTTTTGTGATTTTCATTTTAGTCTTCTTCCATTTCAGTCATTCATGGACCTAGATCTGGTAGATCTGATTTAGATCTAGAAGATATGCCACTCATCCATATTTTCCAAAAACCAAAATTTCCAAGGTCCTCGCATGTTGAAGTATAGATTTCCTGTGAGGCCCCCTCACCGATGTACAAACCTATGTCATGCAAGGCATTGCCAAAAATGCAAAATTGCAGATCAAATCCCTAGAATGTAGTTGTAGGTAATTCCTTTGGTCTAGAGTGTCTTGGAGTTCTCTTTTTGAAGAGTTAATTATCACATAAATTTCTTTTGAAATGTTTGCTTGAATTTATTTGAGTTAATTTATTGGTACTTCTTGGATAGTTTCTCTTTCTCTCTGATAATCTCAGTGAAATTGGACTGAGAATCCAATAAATATGAAGAGATCTAGTTTTATTATCATTGGTTGTTTGTTGGTATTTGTATATGACCCTTGTTCGTTCTTAGATCAAACCTCCTTGGTGAGTTTTTGGGTGTGGTTCTTGTAGTGACATTATAGTGGGTTGATCCGGCCTCATATCCAATTTCCTATAGCCCATTTTCTCGCTAATCATTGTTGGTTTTCCATGTTTGCATTGATATTTCTTGTTTAGATCAGGAAATTTTGCATTCATATTGAAAAATAATAAAAAAGACAAAAATAGTGTTGCATGCTAGATTG
>JZKD02S1085670.1:24834-66291 GCA_000966675.3 Picea glauca | reverse complement strand
CATCCACACTTCCTGCCCAATCTGCATATGTGTAAGTGTTGTGATAAATATTACCCTGCGGACAGGATAAGCTCCCCTTTGGACCAAGACTCCTATATTTTGTCCAAAGACAGAAGAGAACAAGTGGTTACTACTTTCCCTATATACATAACTCAATTAATCAAGAAAGAGAGAGGAAGGATGTGGTGTACCTTGTTGCGATGTTTGTCCTTGTTGCTCCAATATTGACACTTGATATCCAAGTTCCTTAATGCAACTGAAGTACTGCAAATACTATAAAAGGAACTCTTCCTCCTACTCTAGATTATTATATAAATAAATATATATCTATGAATATTGAAATGACAATAAACAAGCAAATGTAGAACACGTGAACTTGAAAGGAATAGGCCAAGTTGATATTAATTGGAAAGCCAAAGAAGGAACTTAAAAATCATGATTGATGATGCAGTAACTTATCCAATATCTCCTTGTCCAACCCTTTCATTAATATTGACATCAAAATGCAGATGCTTCTCCCAAAATCAAACGTTTGATACCTCAATTGTTCCCCCTTCACCTTGGAAATACCTTCAATATATAGGCTTGAGAGGCACAACCACCATGAGAAAATGAAGGATATGGTTGAGTATATGGATCCTTAAGGTTCATATATGATCCTAATATGAAGCCATATCATAGGGGTCGAACAAAACCAACCTCATCCCAAGAGATATGGCCCTTAGAAAAAGGTGGAGGATCCCCAATTTCTCTCTAACAAGAGTGGCGCTCCCCAGAGTTGAACACAAGGCACCATTATATAGAGTGGTGCTACTATAACATGGAAAGGGAGCATAATTCCATGAAGTGTAACTCCCCCAGCATGGCCAAGGGGCTCCACCCTTCATAAATCCCAAATTCGGTCAAATTTTCCAAGAAAAAGGGGTGTTTCTACTATCAGATGAGAGGGATTATTTTTCCAATGTGACTTAGGGATTGTGACAATTGTTTTCATGGTGTTAAGGGGTTGTGACACTTATAAAAACTAATTTTACACTTGGTAAGGTGCATACGAAACTTACAACAATGCATGTGACACTTAACAAGGTGAATACGTCACTTTGTAACACTTGTGACACTTAGGGTGTGAAACTCATGTGTGAGATTTCAGTGTGTAACAGATGCTCCCTTAAGTGTGAGGTTAGAAGAGAAACTTATGCCCAAAACACTTTACAAATTATTCAATGCAAGGGTGTTGGAGTAGGAGAACCTGGCAGAAGTTGCAAACAATCATCAGTCAGTATACAAATATGTTTCATTTCTGAAGTAGGCATAACTATGCTTGGAATACGAGATGACTCAAAGCATGTCCACCGACCAATGCACTACGAATCCATGAGAATATTGACTAAGGATATATCCACTAGAGATACAATTTAAATCCATACATCCATGACATGAGTTGATCACAGCCATGAAGAATACACAATGGATATATGAGATGTCAAAACATATCCATGGATCAATACAATGTGGATCTATGTGACAATATATATATCTGTAACATTGCTAGCATGGTGATTGTACTGAAATATTTTTCATGCTAAAATGATCTCCATTGCATCCTAGGAAAATCACATAACAAAGTAAGCGCCCAACCCAGGTTCTTCGTCCCAATCCCAATGTGGTACGAATCTATCCATGTGAATAGATGATTTGATGTTGAACATGGTATAACCCACTTGATTATCAATCATTGAGGTAAACTGTTAACAAGTATGAGGGAAATCACCAATGATGACAATTCCTCCCAAGGTACCCCAGTAAATTCTAGAGAATGTGAATAAAATATTTGAGTTCAAACATTTGTGTAATCATCCGATCAGAGGTCAATGATGTAAACATACCTTCAGAAGTGAGTAAGCATGTCATTGAGGCATGCAAGTCCCAAGGTACTAAGTGGTTTCTAAGACTAATTCTTGGATAATGTGTTGAAGTCAACAGGAGCAGACTCGTCAAAGGAGGGCCATGATGTATCCCCATCATCGACATGAAACAGACATAGGAAAGTGATGTGAGATGGTGAATGAAATGAGTACAGACCAACATAGGAAACGGAAATTGGCAATACTACAGATAGATGGTTGGAAGTGAAAATTCCCTTGAACGTGATGAGGAACGACAACTGACTTGGTAGCATTGACTTGATGAGTACCAAAAACATAATGTGATGGAAAATAAGATCACTCTTTGATTGGGATGAAAAATTATAACGACACATGGAATTGGTATGACTTAGAAACAAGCAGATTACCCAACTGTAAGACGAGACACAAACAAGTGCCATGTTCAAGGGTGACAATAGCTGCCATAATGGATTATATTTTTCCCCATCCAAATATATGAGTACCTCTTTATTTTTTAACGAGTTTGAGGAGGATAACAGATGATCGATATGGCTCATCCTTCGGATGATTCGCTTGACATATATTTAACGAGAATGAGGAAGGAGAGGTTCGGTCATGTAAGGGTCTTGGAGATTGCACTCACATAGGTCCTTCATGCATAGTTTAACGAGCCCAAAGAAGGTAAAATCAGTGTTTTTTCACATTTAGAGAGTCTAAAAAGAACTTAAAGACGACTCCATGGATGACTTTTTCGTAAATTTAGTCTCCCAAGCCCGAAAAAAGTGTAAAACAATATAGGGAAGAACTCTTCTAATCATGTTTGATTACAGTATTCTTTTTTTCATAAATAGTCTCACGAGGATGAAAAAGAGATAAACTACCACTCAAAAGATGCCCTTTCAAACCTTTTAACAAGTGTGAAAGGACACAAGATCACTCGACAATCTTTTCATGTTTAGGGAATCTGAAAAGATCTTAAAGACAACTCCAAAGAGTTCTTTTTTCATATAGCCTTTACGAGTCCAAAAAAGAGATAAAAGTATACTCGGTAATCTATTCTCATGTATTAACGAGCATGAGAAAGAACAAATATTGAACTCAGTTACATATTCTCATGTATTTACAAGCATGAGAAAGAACAAAGACTAAGCTCATTCTATAAAATACTATTACGTTATGATGGGAACAACCCCCAAGCAAGGATCACTCATGGCAGTGTGTCTCTCTAGAGGTGTTTTTCCCCCATATTCGTTGGTAGAAGCTAGTGGCTTCGCTCCAGCATGATGTCGAGGAGATGGAGACCTGCACCCCAAGTGTCATTTCCTCTGATAACTCTTCTTCTTTCCTTGTTGAGGTGTCTAGTTACTAATAGGAATACTTTCATTAGGCGAAGGAAAAGAAGGTTTAAGTACTCGATCCAAAGTGAGACACGATTCAAATGGAGGTGGGTCCATTTCATTTTTTAATGAGATTGACAAAGACAATGAACTATGATCATAAGCGTTTGTTTCATTTTTTAATGAGATTGACATGGAAATAGAACTATGCTCGTCATGTAGGTTTCATTTTTACACAAGATTGAAACTAAAAACTATGCTTGAGACCTAATTGTTATACCAAGATTTGCCTCACCCCATCTAACTTGCTCAGAAGGCCTTTTCCATTTCCTTATGCAGACTTGAAGTCCATTTTTTCAATTCCCATAGCTAAAAAACATATTTTTCCACATATATGCACCCTAACAGCTATACAACATGTGTATACACAGGTTGCACCATTACATCCCGCGTACATCGGGTTTTGTTCCCAAAATTAAAAAAAATGGTGTCGGGTTTCCATTTCACATCACGAGATTCAGGATCCTTGACCTTCCATATACTGGAAATGTTCTGACTCAACCCTTCAGTTCCATTTGAAGGCTATAAATGGGCCATATACTAGCTATGGAAGAGAGAGAAGAATTCAACTTTGAGAGAAAAGTTACTCAGGAGAAATTATTCACTTCATATTGAGTTTGCATCCCTTTGTCCTTTTAATTTTGAACACATTGTTCAGTGCCTAAGCTCTTCCCTATTTGATGGAGAATCTCATTGTCTCTCTTATATGAGCTTTCCTTTAGTGGAGGCCCGGCTAGAAGGGACTTAGTTTCTCGGTTCTGAGACATGTCGACATGGAAGTTTGTCATTCATACACTTTTGTTGATCATATTTTAATAGAAATACTCTTTTCTAGTCCAATTAATGTCTTGCAAATATTTGAATTGTTATTCCATGGGAATATTTGTTATTAATATTGATGGATTATGCTATTATATATGCTAACTTTATATATTATCACCATATTCTTGTGTATCTTAGTTGGTGAGGACAAGTTGTAGGTGTATAGCTTTGAGTCAAATGCTCAACGGTGGTCTTCTTCGAACATCCGAATGAGGTAGGCTCTTTGTCTTGTCTTGTTAGAGTCTTTTTTTATACAGCATACTTGAGACTAGAGTTTATTTATGCAGTCATTCCATCTGTTGTGGTTTACCCCATGCCATAGAGTGATTTTCCTCGTAACAGAATTGGCGATCGTACTGGGGAGGGAATTTCAGGGTTTGGAGTGTTTTTCTACTTTGATTGCTCTCTGTTAGCTTGAGTTATTGTCGTATGATTGCTTGACAGCCTCTTTTCAGTTTTACTATGAGTTTCTTTGTCTTATCCTTAACCTGGCAGTGTTTTAATACACATACGTGGTCTTTCCCTTGACAGACACATACATATGTGAGTTGTTGTTCTATAGGGTGCATACATACGTGGTTTTTTTCTAAACAGACACGTACATCATCATTTTTTGCTTGATTGTTGAGTTTGGTGTTTGAGAAGTGATTTTTGATGGTTGTTGAGTCTTCTTGGATCTCTGTCATGACTGTTAAGTGCCTGCAAAGTGATAGGAAACCTTTCTTTGGTTGAAGTTCTGAGCGGTTTTTCTTTCTCGTCATCTTTTTCATTGGTTGTCTTTGCATCTTGGGTTGGGTGTTTGCTTCTTGATATCCTGCTTGGTTTGTCTCTTTTTCCTTACAGTGGGGTGTATATATCAAGTTGTTGTTCAGTCCTTGCATTTTCATTTCTTTATATTGAAAATACAAAAAATATACAGTTTTCATGTTGGCATTTGATCTTTTGGGTTCTTATTATTGATCTTGATACATGTATGGAAAGATTACATCTTATTTGAAATTGCAGAATTGAATTGAAAGTTGCATTTTTGAAACACATATCATTTATTGAGAATTGAAGTTAGGAATTTGCATTATATTAATATTCATTTATTTTACTTGTTGAGTCATAACATCATCAGTTTCACGACCACATCTTTTGAGTAAACAAAGCCACTAAAAATAACGCTGATAAATTTAAAATTGATTAGAAACAATTTTATTTTTCAAGGTGCACAAACTAGCATAAGATTTAGAGACTTGGAATAGGATTTTGTGAGTAAAACTTCTCCAAGCCTGCTATTAAACTCAACATATGTGTCTAAGGGAGTGTTGAAATCCATTGTATAATTGGTGACATTGAGAGGCTCCACTCACACCAGAGTTAACCACGAGGTCATGTGAATTTGGTTGAAGAGATATCCCTCCAATACCTTCTTAGCGTCAGATATATTTATGGGGATCTCTTCATATATGGGGGTCTTTCTAGTGCCTTTACCTCTGTGAGAGGTGATTCTTTCAAGATTTTGGGCTTTGTTACCCTACCCATAAGGTGGACCTAACTTACGACTATTCCCCTGCGCATTGGTTATATCATGGTGGGTTTAGTTGCTTGACATAGGTAGCCACATAGGTTACTTGCAAAGATTATTTTGCAGGTACCTTGGGTCATATAAGGGTCGGACAACACACGACCTTTATGGAGGATTACCTCCCCAGGGGGATCTGACCGACTACGTTGTTAATCCCATGAGGGCCCTTATAACTGATTTGGATACCTTTGATCTTTTGAAGGGAATCGCAAGCCCCTCTTGGGAGAGGCATACCTAATTTAGGGAGGGAAGCCCCTTTCAACCACTTTATCTTGTTTTTGTGCATATTGGACTTTTTGTTTATTTTGGTGTGCTCTTTGATTGTTAGTTGGCCTTAGGATTTTTTTTTATATCTCAAGTCTTGAGTCATCATGGAGTCAAACCATCTTCCTCGCAGGTCTCGTCGTTTGTTGAGTTACCACCACATCTTGAGTCTTTTCCTTCTAGAAGGTGTAAAGTTATCAAATGTGGTACACACACCTCCACCTACCAAACTTGTGATCATACAAGTATGAGTTCTGAGTCAATTAGAAATATATTGGGAGTCCTTCGACTCCCATACCTATCGTAGTTAATGGAACTCCTTCTATGCCTTCGACCACTACGGTTGTAGTGTCGGAGGTCCCCATCATTACTCCTGTCCGAATTGTAGTTAATACTCAACCCATAGTAACGAACCCTTTTGGGTCTCTTTTTAGTTCCTCGGGCTACAATACTCATTCCATCTCTTCGACCTCTAGCCCTTTCTCTTATGGTATGTTGAATTTCACATCTCAATTTTCATCCTTCATTCAAACATCTAATATGAATTCTAGTATTGGAATTTGGGGCATGGCTCCCTTGCATATTCCACTCTCATTTGGTGGTGCTCATATTCCCCAAATGACTGCTACGGTTGGAAGCCTACCTCCTTTTCACCCTGGGTCTAATATTAGTCTTAATGTTCTTGGATGGAGTAATCAACCAGGAGGACAAGCTGTTGTTATGTTCCATCCTTTACACCTGCCTCCTCCACACCAATTCGGACCAAAATGTTTGGCATGAGGAATCCACCTCTATCCTCTGTATTTCCACCTGGAGGAGGTCAGTTTCATACTTTGGGAAACCCCCAAGCTGAAGCTACTCCGGCTGGGGGAAATGTTCACAACCCTCAGCATAACATTCCTACTGTAATGGTTCCCATCCAACCCCTTATGAATCATTTTGGAGGAGGGTTTTACAATCTTGGACAGGGCCATGGTGCATACCAGAACCCTGGATGGGTTGAAATTCCCCAACATCAATCTTTCCCAAGAGCTTGGGGCCATATGCCGCAACCTCGTCTCCCTTTTCTGGCCACACTCATTTTTCCAGACTTTTCAATATTAATGAATGACTCGGTGCCTCATGACCCGACATGGCCCCCCGTCCCCACCAAGGTTCCTTTGGATATTATGAAATTTGAGGGAAAGACTGGTGAGGATCCTAGTGATCACGTCACTACTTTCCATCTTTGGTGATCTTCCAATTCCCTTAACGATGATTCTATTCATTTCATATTGTTTTAGCACAACCTCATGGGGTTTGCAGCGAAATGGTACATAGAGCTACCAGGGGGGATGTACGAGAATTTTAATCAGATGGTTTTAGTTTTCCTCAACCACTTCCAATTGTCGGTTCGTTATGACATCGACATAGAAATTATGTTGGCCCTCTTCCAGAACAAAGCCACCCATATCTTGGATCACATCCAAGAGTGGCATAGACAGAAGAGGTTGATCAAAGCCTACATTCCTCCAGAGTTCTTGTGGGAATGGTTTCTTAAGTATTTACGTCCTTATATTTTGAAGGATGTCTCTACATATGGGATAACATCTGAAGAGGAAGTGATTTTCAAATCCCAGCAGTTAGATCTCATATATTATCAGTCTGGGATGTTATATAAAATTATTCCTAATGCATCGAGGTCAAACTACGACCCTAGGAAAAATCTTGGGCCTCATGCCGATGGAATTATAGGATCCGCAAATATTAAATCTACATACTTGGTGACAAACCAGTTGAAAGAATTTTCTCTAAGATAGTTTGTAGGAGGACAAGCTTTGCATGTTTCATCCACTCCCACTCAGTCAGCAGATGTACATTATGTGCAGTCATCGACCAACCCGAATGGTAACCAACAACTAGGAGGTAATAAAAAGAAAATACATGGTAACAATCGTAAGGGTGGGAGGAATGATAATAAACCTAAGGAAAATGCTAACAATGATAGATTGAAGGTTAATGTTGGTGAGGGAAAGAAAGAGAAGTGGAAGGTGAAATTCCCTTATAAGATTTGTATTAATGATCACCTTACTTACTTTTTCCCCAAACTCGAGGAAGTTGTGAGGCTCTTATCTCTATTTCCTATTGTGTTGACTAACCCTTTTATGTATAATCAACACATGGCCTCGAGATCCTCTAATGTTGGAAATGTGATGAGTGGGAGTCAAAACCCACCGGCGCATGAAAGTGAGCATCTATGCATAAATATGGTCAAGTCTCATATTAATGTAGCCACTCGGTCTCGCGATTACAGTTCTTCACGGGTTGTTTCAAGTCTAGAGTCTCCCCCTCCTCCAGAGATGCCTTTATAGATAACAAAATCCAGATCCTTCACTTCATATTCTGAAAGGAGTACTCAAACGCTCTACCCACAACCCTAATTCTAGAGTTTCCCAGAACTACCCTATTGTTGAGGATCTGGGTCAAACCCCTTGCATGATGTCGGCTTTGGAGGTACTCTAGATGTGTCCTTCACAGAGGAATGCCTTGTTATCTACGTTAGGATCTCTATACCCCTATGGATCTAAGGTTAGCAAGTTTGATGTCACGGATTTGAAGCCTCGCTTTTTTTACCACATGACCTTTCAAATCCATGTGGATTACTCAAAGTATACCATCAAACGTATTATTATTAATGAAGGTGTTGCAACATGTGTGATGTCCCTAACCTATTGGAAATCCATTGGCTATTCAACCCTCTTTGAATCACTGACCATGTTGACCACATTTGATGGTCGTTCTTTCCTTCCCCACTGTATTCTTTCTACCTTTCCAGTCCAATTAGGTGGGAAGATAGTGGAGGTGGATGTCGAGGTGGTTGATGCACCTCTTGACTATAACTTATTACTAGGGTGTAATTGGACTTATGCTATGACTGCAGTTGTATTGTCTATTTTTCGTACTTTATGTTTTCCTCGTGATGGGAAAATCGTGATGATCGATCAGTTGTCCTTTGTGCATGCTATCCCCAATGCATCAGTTGGAAATTTGATCCCCGTGATTGATAATTCTCAACTCGAAACTGGGGATATTGGTGTCGAAATGTATTCCTCCCTTACGGGTAGCTTTGATTTTGTGGTACCAATTCATCATATCTATGCCATGTCCAGTAGATTTGCTTCATCGATGAGGTTTGTTCCTTTCAGCACTTTGTATTTTAACGATCCTTGGACCCTACCTTCCCCGACCTTGTATTGTGAAGTCCGGTCACATATTGGAATGGCGATGATACAAGTGGATATCGGTGGCCACCCACCTATTCCACTGGCTCGAAAAATAGTTTTCCACCTTGGCAGTTTTTCGGGTTCCAAACTTTCGGGGCCGTTTTGAGGCCCTAAATGACGTTTTCTGGGGATTTGGGGCCCAAGGAACTATTGAAGGCACTACCCTAGGCTAGTCAAAAATTGTTCTTCTCAGTTAGAACTTTCCAACGGGCTATCGTGCACCTAAAACGAAGATTGTATGCAAAAGTTATGACCATGAGAAGTTGATGTACTAACTTACCCAAATGGGGCCCACATGAATTTTGACGCTTCATCTCCTAGGGTTAGGTTTTTGGATGTCTAGGATTTTTGACATTCTTGTTTATTGTAAAAGGCCTTGAGAACCTCATTGTAACCATATTCTTGCAAATGAGCACACCCATCACATCTCTTCTCAGAGATAAGCTAACACCATTCCAACAAGCTTGTTTTCTGTTGCATTTTACATTTTCAGCTTATTTCCTTATTGAATAGAAAACCATTTTTATTGTATCTTTGTTATTTTGTGTTAAGAATATTTTAATAATCTATATTCATTTCGTTCTTCTCATAAAATAAGGATCATGCAATGACACTTTCGGCAAGAGAGATAGCGTATCAGGTTGTTCTTGACTCTACTGTTGACCCAGATCCTATCCCCTCGCAAACGGACGAGGAGGATCCTGTTCTCCAGCCTATATGGGCCACTTCATCGTCTTTATCACATGATTTCCTCAATGATAATTTACCTTCGGATGAAGCAATCGTAGAACCCACAAATAGTTTTGATAGGCCATGGGATGATATGCATCATCGCTCTTACTTCTTCCCAGAGCTTGTTAGGATCGAACAAGACGATTTTAGATCTACCTTGAGTGAGATAGTTGGTCACATTGTAGTTCCACTTGATATGCACAAAATTTATGTCGAAGGAAACATGGAAAGTATTTCTCCTACCGTCACGATCGGCATCTCTCGTATTCCTGCTAAAATTGAAAATGTAAATATTAGTGCAAATTGTTTGCCTGAAGAAATTCAGATCTACACCAACCTCTTCAAATAATTTTGTGATGTATTTTCTTGGTCATATGAAGAGATTCCAAGATTCGACCCTCACATTGTCGAACATGAGATTAAAACCTACCCGGATGTTAAGCCTGTTCGAAAACGACTTAGTGTTGTTAATTCTAGGAAGGCCCCTGCTATTAAGGTAGAGGTGGAGAAATAGCTTAATGTAGGTTTTATCTACCCGGTTCCCTTGACTGAATGGGTATCCAACCCCATTCTTGTGAATAAGAAGAAAGGAACCATCTGTGTCTGTATGTATTTTCGAGACCTAAACAAGGTCTGTCCTAAATACAACTTCCTAACACCTTTCATTGATCATATTCTCGATGAGTGTGAGAGAAGCAAGGATTTTTATTTTATGGACGGATTTTTAGGATACAACCAAATTCATATTAAACTCAAGAATCAACATAAGACGGCATTTATTTGTCCTTGGGTTACTTTCGCATACCAGAAAATTCCTTTCAGCCTTAAAAACACCGAAGCAACCTTCCAACGAGCCATGGCCTTCGTTTTTCATGATCTTAATCATATAGTTGAAGCCTACCTCGATGATCTTGTTGCTCACTCTCATGAGAGAGTGGATCACTCTACCCACCTTCAACTAGTTTTTGAGAGATTTCACTATTATTGCATTCATTTGAACCCTCATAAGTGCATCTTTTGTGTTAGGTTGGGTCATCTTTTAGGATTCTTAGTCTCTGAGACTGGGATCATGGTGGATCCTTTAAAGGTTGAGGAAATATTCGTCAACTTCAAGGTTTATAGAGGAAATCTAAATTATTACATCGGTTTACAGTAAACTACGCCAATATTACTAAGGGTTTCATGCGCCTCTTGAAGAAGGACACTCTGTTTATATGGGATGAGTGAGCCCAAGAATCCTTCGATGCTCTTAAGAAAGCCTTGGTATTGACACCTCTATTGAAGCCTCCGGACTACAGTAGAGATTACTTTCTTTATGTCACCGCATCCAAAGGGATGGTTGGTAGGTTTTTAGTTCAGGAAGATGATGAGCTCCATGAGCACATCTTCTACTACCTTAGTCGAAATTTAGTCGGTCCTGAACTCAAGTACTCTCATGTTGAGAAGTTATCTTTGGTTGTCGTACATGCGGTTCAAACATTATGATACTATATATTGCTTTGTAAAACTATCGTAGTTGATGATGTCAACCCATTTCAATACGTCCTTACTAGGTGTATCATAAGGAGGAAATATAATAAATGGATTGTCATCTTGCAAGAGTTTGATCTTGATTTTGCTTCGGAAAAATCCAAGAAATCACTATTTTTAACCGACTTAATATCGGAATTCCCTCAGTTATATGAGGACGTTATTCATGTCGATTCATTTGTGGATGAACACATTTTCCTTGTCTCATATTTGGACCCCTGGTATGGAGACATTTTGATCTATCTTCAAACCTTGAAGCTATCTCAATATCTTTTGAGAGATGATCGAAGGTGTATATGATATCAAGCTAAGAACTACCTTATATTTGGTGACACTTTGTATCGTCGATGCATAGATAATATCTTGCGTCATTTCTTGACTCACTAGGAGGTTGATTCTATTCTTAATGACTGTCACAGTGGGGCTTGTGGTGGTCATCTATCTGGGCTTGCTAAAACCCAAAAGATATTGCGAGCCAATTATTTTTGGTTGTCTATTTTTAAAGATTGTGTCGAAGAAGTGTGTCGAAGCGGTCAAGAAGTGTCACCCCTACCAGGTGTTCACTCGAAATATGTGCTCCCATCCAACCCCTCTTCACCCAGTCATCACCATCGGTCCCTTCACCAAGTGGGGGGTGGATTTTGTGGATTGCAACCCAACTTCGACTAGGGGGAATCGGCATATTATTGTGGTCATAGACTACTTTACTAAGTGGGTTGAGGCCATGCCTACAATTAAATATGATTGTAAGACTGCTGCATTTTTCATGTTCAATCAAATTATATCCCGGTTCAGAATCCTGAGTGAGATTATCACTGATCATGGCAATCAATTTCATAATGAAATGATGAAATAATTAGCATTTAAACTGGGGTTTAAACATGGTCATTATTCACCATACTATCCCCAGGAAAATGGACAAGTAGATTCTGTGAACAAGTCTCTCAAGACCATTTTGCAGAAAACTTCCAGCCAAAGCAAATCTGACTGCATCTCATGTTGTACCCTGCGCTTTGGGCATATCGAGCCTCAGTTAATACTTCATCTAGTTTTTCTCCTTTTTAGTTAGTACATGGTGTGGAGTTGATCCTTCCTATTGAATGTGAAATCCCTTCTCTTGAACTAGCATTTAAGATCCTACCTGACATTTTTGATCTCAAAGAAAATCTCGTACACCTAGAGAGCCTAGATGAGCATCGTCAATATGCCTCTATGGCTATCGAAGTGAATAAACGATGTGTCAAGGTCCAGTTTGATAAGTTTGTCTATCCTCGAAAGTACATTGAGGGTGACTTGGTCCTCTTGTATGACCAAGCCAAAGAACCAATGGGGGTGGGCAAGATCAACCCCATGTGGCACGGTCCTTATATCGTGCGACGTGTCTTAGAAAAAGGAACCTACGAATTAGAATATTATGAAGGGAATATGTTGGTTGAGCCCAGAAATGGGCTCTACTTGAAAATATATTACGCTTAAACCCCAAGCTTGGGTATAAATCTCTGTATACTAGTGTATCTTAGTGTATATATCCTTTCCTTTTCGTCATCGGCTTGCTTATCGAGTTTTCCCTTGGTTGGCAGATGTTAATGGAGTCTTCAGTTTACTTAGGATTCGTAGATGGTGCCAGTCATCATACACGGAACTTGACTTTCACTGCTTGGGTTGTTTACTCACTCGAGGGTCAACTGGTGTCTTTAGGTGGTGTTTTTCTAGGGCCATCAACAAATAATGTGGGTGAATATAGCATCGTTATAGATATTTTATGCGATGCCATTTCACATGGTATTCATTCTTTAGAATTTCTCCCAGATCCCAGTTAGTAGTATGTCAATTGAACGGAAGTTACCGTGTGTGAGACCCTTCTCTACTCTGACGATTCCTACGGGTACAAATTTTGGAACGACATTTTGATTTTATTACTTATAATCACATACCTAGAAGTTCTAACTATGTATCTAATGCATATGATAATTATGTTTTAGATTGGAATTTGTCACATGACTAAAGTAAAGAAAACACATTCACCAATGTACACACTGTAATATAAGTAAAGTCGAAGACCAATGTTTTTATATTTCATTTATCCAAAAAATATGGTGTTATAGTAAAAAATTGGGGCTCACGCCCTCAAAATACATATACAGACGATCGATACAATAACCATGACATCTACGCATGTGGCGCTAGATGTATGTCATTATAACATACTACAGTGTTTGCAAGATGTCGGAAGAGTCGCACCCATGCAGAAGGCACACCCACCACCTGTCATTGCATCTCCTCTGGTAGATCCTCTACCTGAACCATGGGTATTATGTGTGTCAAACGAGATAGGTTGCCCTTCATATTTTGAAGCACTCTCTCCACATTTCCTCACGCTGGCTCATCCCCTCAGTTCCTCCGTCAGTGCTATTGGAATCCATCAGGTTGTTGCGGACCTACATCTGCACAACAAATCATTTTTGTTAGAATACTTGACACCATCCAAAAACATTTTCGTTTTTTTATTCCCTTTAAAAAAAACACAAAAAAATGAAATATATTTGAAAATTGTTTCATACCTACGTCTCCGTAGGCGGAACCTAGTGGTAATGGCATGTTTAGGTCTCCTCTAAATTCGATCCCTGCATAAGTTTAGTCCTCGAGGGCTATCACCTGTCAGCGCCACTAGGAGAAGAACTCATCATTGTAGGGGGTCGGTACCCTACCACCTCCCAACCACCTCATCACCTCAGTCCACCATGACATGGTTGGATCGAGCGGTCTATGCGGAACGATATCAACTCTAGGGCTCAATATTGGAACCTTCTCAAAGAAAAAACTACATAATATAGATGGGAACACAAAGTTCCTCTTCCTACCTTGTTTGCAGTCCTTCAACTAGCTCTTCATTGTAGCTAGTAGGGAGGTGCACCAGCCATATATTGTGGGCCATAAGAACTCAATGGATTAGAACATCTGTGGGATTGATTCCTGATGCAATGAGGTTGACCCCATGATCCATGTAAGCATGATAATGAAGATATTTAAACTCGGGTTATTGATCACCCGAATAGGGAGTTGGCTCCCTACCTTTTTTCTGCCTGCAACACAGTGAGTGGAGATGTATTCCTCTATGTTCATTCCACTCCCAGCTCCCTTGGCTTTGAGGTTCACCACCTCACCCCTACATGACAACCCTGCAAGAAAGTATATATCCTCGACTTCAATTCTTAATGGTTGCCCATCCAGTTTGAAGGCCTCTATATCCGGATCCCAAAAGTTCACCAGAATTTGGAGTAGCCTCACTTGATCCCTCATCCCTTTGAGAGACAAAAACTTATAAATCCCGCATATTTTTAATGCTAATTGGTCCCCTGGATCTCTTTCCACTACAGCATCAACTTCCTCATGCTCTCTTTCTCTCCATTCAAGTACCATTCTGCAAGAAAAATCCAATTTTTGAGTCAAATTCCTTTAAAAAAACAAGTTACAGACTTGTATGCGAGCTGCAGTTTACACAGTCGTGTATAGGGATGCATATACACGGGTTTTTTTTATAGTAGTCACATATAGGGCTGTGTATACACAACCCAGTGATCTATAGCTCATGTACACCCTATTTCCTAATTGGCACATTAACAAACTCAAAAATTTAGACCTAATTTCAAGTTCCAATCCACTAGAAATGAAGAGGACGGAAAGCGTACTTACTTGGTCCAGACGGTTGTAAATTATGTCGCTCGTAGCTCTCGCATTCGACACTTGAAGGTCGCGGGAAAATTTGGTCCAAATGCACTATTTGGGTGAAAATGTGAAATGGTATGGACATAGTTTTTGCTAATATTTTGACCTGGTGGACTAATAGTTCATTGGAAGGAGATGGTTTTGGTGGTTTTATACGGGGATTCTTGTGGTTTCTAGCTTCATTTCGCCCATTTGTGACCTTGGCAAGTATACTTTTGTTGACCAGCATATAGGATAGTTCCTCACTACATCTTGCATTTTTACATTATTCTATGTCTATGATTCATATGCCTTAGGTATGAACCCATTTATTTGCGACATGAAACCTTCTTACTACTACTAGAAGTGTCATTATTGAATGGTAGAGACTAACCAAACATGGGTACCCTAGTTAGAACCTTTGTGCCATCTAGTGCCCATGCAGAGATTATTCCACAAAGACCAAGATCCCCTTATATATCCAATAGGACTTTGTGTTCAAGCCTCATATTCTTACTCATGAGCATGCTGACCTATACCTTCAGGATTCCCACGAGTCTTGTTTAAGTTATTTTCCGACTCTCTCAAAAAGAGAAAAGATTGTCGAGTGAACTTGTCTCTTTCACACTAATAAATTGGATTTGAAAGGGCATCTATTTGGTGTAAGTTTAACCCTTTTTTGGACCAAGTAGACTAATTTTGAAAAAAGAACACTCTAGTCACTAGTGTCTAGAAGAGTTCTCATGGGTATTGTTTTATACTTTTTCGGGCCTAGGGGACTAAATTTATGAAAAAATACATTCTTTGGAGTTAAGTTGTAATTGCATATCATTCCCTTGCTTGCAGTATTGAACCTATTGTTGGTTCCTGCTTTCACATTATAATCCTATTATCTCAACATTTTTCATCATTAGCCAAGCAAGACCTTGTTTATATCATTTGCGTTGCTTGACACCCTATACCCTATGAGAAACATTCCCATGAGTGTCCATATCCTACATGCACCCCCTTGCATTAAGAATAGGTATGTTCCACTGTTGGATATAGTTTCTTACTCGCGACACTTGTTTCCTCCTCTATATCATAGCATTCATTTTTCTATGAAAAAACAAAGAAAGACAAGCGAGAAAAGAATATTATCTCATGTTGGCAGCAGTCGTGTCACCTTTGAACAGAGAACAAACTTTTTATTCCGCTTGTCATATGAATTTTGGTTTTAACATGACCTTAGGAAGTTGAGCTTGTTACTTAGAGTTTACTCCTCTGACTAGTTACTCTTCCAGTCCCTATGGAGAATTTGATTGGTTCCTCTCGCATCACAAAGTTTCATCATTGAGTCTATACTACCAGAGTCCTCCATCTGTCTCATGATATTGTTCAAAGGATGTTTATAAGCATGTGTCATCCATTTCTCATAATTCTTGACTTCTCATGTCGGCCATACCCTCAGTGTGTCTGAGAATTACATGAATTTGTATTCCTACCATGCACCCTGGTCCTACTTTCATTATGGGTAGGTAACCTTAAACCCAACATTCGACATATCCTCATTGGTTGTGGATTGGGGGGTTTTCCTTGTGTTCAAAGGAAAGAAATATATTCACACATTGGGATTTGTGTAGTGTCTTGGATTCCATTAGCCTTATTGGTGGTTTCCTCGCCTTTGTCGGAAATTTTCCCTATTGGTTGTTATTTAGAGGGTCTTTTTTGTGCACTGCTTGCATCTGGTACATGTGAAAGACACACATGTTTGTTGGTTCTTGAACATGTTCTTCATCCGAGTTCCTCCAAATCATCAAGATATTTCTTTGTACCACGTGTTGACTGATGAGAGATTCTTTAATTCTCTCCTTTCAGCGGGTCTCCTTCCATCGACTTCAACTCATCTATTCTGGAAACGAGGCATAGATTCCTATGAGTACCTAGAGTATTGCATTTATCAATGCTAGGTTCTCTCACCATTGACAGTTGGGAATACATCAATGTCTCATGATCGATAGATTCTTCAAGTGTTCGAACTCAACTCCTTTATTCACACTTGTAAACATGTACTTGGTACCTTGATACCTACTTACATTATCGGTGGGTTGTCTCGTGTTTGTTAACGGTATACCTTAATGACCGGTAACTAAATGAAGTCTCATTATGTTCAAACTCAACTCCTTTATTCACATGATGTAGACTTGCACATTTAGCGGATCGTGTAGAAGACTTGAAGACATCAGTTCATAGTCACAGCTTTCCTAAGTTGTTGCTATCATTCATTGGACCAGTACCTATATGACTTCAGTGATCATGGGAGATCAAATTGTACTCCATTGTATACAGATATCTTCAGATTGATTTTTAGACTGGTTTTTACTAGGCCTTGTTTGTGACTATGATAGCCTATGGCATGTATCTACTTTTGTATTGCCTATTCATGGCCATGAACAATTGTTTGGTATATTTCCACATGGATCTGCAGTGTAATTCAAATTGGCAGCCATGTGCACAAAGTCATTATGGATTGTAATATTCTCATGAGCAAGTATTTCGTCCAATTAGGTCTCTATTACTCCACTTCTAAGAATTATAATGTATTTCGACCATCGCAGATACTCCTCTGACCTCACACATTAGGGGGCATGTGTTATAGAAATATTTGTCTCACTCCATGCAACTTGCTCATAAGTCCTTTTCCATTTCCCTATGCAAACTTGAAGTCCCTTTTTGCAATTCCCAGAGCTAAAAAACATGTTTTTCTACATATATGCGCCCTAACAGCTATACAGCATGCATATACCTAGGTTGCACCATTACAGTCTGCATACATTGGGTTTTGTTCCCAAAATGAAAAAATGGTGTCGGGTTTCCATGTCATGTCACGAGATCCATGATCCTTGACCTTCCATATACTAGAAACGTTCTGAGTTGGCCCTTTAGTTCCATTTGAAGGCTATAAATGGGTCATATCCAAGCTGTGGAAAAGAGAAAAATTCAACTTTGAGAGAAAAGTTACTCTAGAGAAATTATTCACTTCATATTGAGTTTGCATCCCTTTGTCCTTTTAAGTCTGAACACATTGTTCAGCCCCCAAGCTCTTCCCTATTTTATGGAGAATCTCATTGTCTCTCTTATATGAGATTGCCTTTGGTGGAGGATTGAAGTGGTGGAGGCTCATCTGGAAGGGACTTAGTTTCTCAGTTATGAGACGTGCCAACACATAATTTTGTCATTCATACACTTTTGTTGATCATATTTTAATAGAAATACTCTTTTCTCGTCCAATTAATGTCTTGCAAATATTTGAATTGTTATTCCATGGGCATATTTGTTATGAATATTAATGGATTACGCTATTATATATGCTAAATATATATATTATCACCATATGCTTGCGTATCTTGGCTGTTGAGGACAAGTTGCAGGTGTATATCTTTGAGTTGAGTGCTCAATGGTGGTCTTGTTCGAACATTCGGACAAGGTTGGCTCTTTATCTTGTCTTGCTAGCATCTTTGTTTATATAGCATACTTGAGACTAGAGTTAATTTCTATAGTCATTACGTCTGTTGTGGTTTACCCCATGCCATAGAGTGATTTTCCTCATAACACCGATGTTTCATTTTTTAACAATCTTGACATAGAAATGGGAACTCTGATTGAACTTGGTTTCATTTTTTAATGATATTAGAACCAGAAAAGCTATGCTCATAGACCTCCACTTGATCATGGCGTCCAAGAGGACAATGCTCTAGAAGAAATACATGTCAAGGGACAAACCTTAATCATGGCTCCGAATAGATCTTCATTATATGGCAAAACCACACTTTGGAAGGAATACATGTCGAGGGCCGTGATAGGGGTAGAAATATCAGCCTCTAATATCCCTATTGAAGAGATCACCATGTCAACTACCGGATCTAAATAAGAATAAGGGAGATATTCCTTATCATTTGGAGTTGAATGCATGGGACAGGTTGCTACATAATTGACCTACGGTGGGGTGGATGTATTTCATATAAGGACCATTTAGGGAAGTTGGATGGTTGACCATCGTATGAGGGCCAATGAATGAAAGCTAGTCTATTGTCACTGTGTTTCCATTGTGAGGGAAACACATCACTCAAAATACTGTGGACACAAGATCCTTCATATCACAAACATAGTCTCATCCGAGGAGAAAATTAAAATCCATCGGGTCATGGCCTACCATCACATCATTATAGACAGTTTTCCCTCCTAAAATAATAGGAAACTAAGGAAGGATACCTAAAGGTTGACTATCCCTTTTGTTAAAATCCAAAATATTCTAAGTCATCAATGCAAGCTAAGGAGAACCTAAATCCTACCAAGCAATAGAGGATAAAATACTAATTGATGCACCTTCATCCACAATAGTCTGAGGAACATCCCTACCACAAAATTGAACAGTGATTTGGAAACGCATATAGGAAGGAAGACGAGGTTCTGGCATTTCACCCCAATCAAAAATAATGAGATCATTAATCAAAGGGGGGTCCATTGTAATGGGTGTAGTGTCCTCTTTTCCAAAATAATCTATAGAAACAAGAAATACCTGAGCGACATTCTCACTCTTCCTAGAAGGAGTGGGATCGACCAAAGGTGGTATTGGATCGACCGATTTAACTTCACTCTCCAGGGGGAGAGTGGGATCGATCGAAGGTGAAATCAAATCAATCACTTTATCAACCATCTCAAGTGAAGATGGAACTGGATGGATTACCTGATCAACCTGATTGACTGATGATGGAACCAGATTGACCAGTTCATCAACCTATGGTGGGTTGGGAGATGGAAGTTGTTGTTGGACATCAGCAATCATTTCCAACATATGTGAAGCCTCATACATATGAGGGAAAAGGTAATTATGGTTCATTTCCTTACATAACAAGAAAGGAAATTTGAATTTACCCTTCTTACTTCCAACCTAATTATCACTAGTTGATGGTTTGTCACCAGCATGACCTGCAGCGGCTGATGACATGGGTTGAGAACCACCATGAGAAAATGAAGGATATGGTTGAGGATATGGATCCTTAAGGTTGGGATATAATTCTAATATGAATCCATAGCATAGAGATCGAACACAACCAACCTCATCCCAAGAGATATGGCCTTTAAGAAAAGGTGGAGGATCCCCAATTTCTCTCTAACAAGACTGGCGCTCCCCAGAGTTGAACACAGGGCACCATTTTACAAATTGGTGCTCCTCTAACATGGAAAGGTAGCACCATTCCATGAAGTGGCACTCCCCCAGAATGTACAAGGGGCACCACCCTTCATAAATTCCCAAATTTGGTCAAATTTTCCAAGAACAAGGTGTGTTTCTGATGTCAAATGAGAGGGATTCTTCTTCCAACATGACTTAGGGATTGTGAAAAATATTTTCATGGTGTCAAGGGGTTTCAACACTCATAAAAATGAATGCTACACTTGGTAAGTTTCATACGACACTTGCAACAGTGCATGTGACACTTAACAAGGTGCATACGTCACTTTGCGACATGTGCGATACTTAGGGTGTGAAACTAAGTGTGGCATTTCGGTGTGTAACAATAAGTTCTCAGATAAAAGTGTTTTCCTATGGGATACCATAAACCAAATTCCAACATGCATTTTATATGTTTGAATATTATTTTTATTGCCTACACATGTGTTTCCTTTGGTGTAGCTTGAAACCTTCCAACTAACCCTATTGCCTGCACAATATCTTGTCTTGAATATGTCACATGCAGGAGGCTTCTTATCATTGATCTGTACTAATTTTGATTTTTTTCCTTTGATTCATATTCTTTACTTAACTTACATCCAGTGACCATGGGTGTCCTAACATGTTTACAGTCTTCCATTTCAAACTTCTTCAGCATCTCTTTGATATATTTGGTATGAGAAATGAATATGCTTTTGTTGGTTTGAGTGATCTACAACCCTAGAAAGAATCACAATTCTCCAAGCATGCAGATCTCAAATTCTTTTTTCATTTCTTCAGAAAAATTTTGGCTCATTTGATAACCATTACTTCCAAAAATGATATCATCCACTTATACCACAACAATTAATATATCTTTATGACTTATTTTTATGTAGAGATTGATATTGTTGTTCCTCTTATGAAACCTTGTTGTAGTAAGTAATTATCAAGTCTTGAATAACAAGCTTGAGGAGTTTGATTTAATCCATAAAGTGATTTCTTCAATAGGCAAACATAGTCTTCATTTTCTAATAATGAGAATCCTTTAGGTTTTTCAATGTACACCTCTTCTTCTAAATGTCCATTGAGGAATGTTCACTTGACATCTGTCTGATATAATTTGAATTTCTTAAATCTTGCAAATGCCAAAAACATTGTAATGGATTCTAATCTTGCAAAAGGTTTATTCAAAGTCAATTCCATATACTTGATCATACCCTTTACACACCGGTATTCCTTTATTTCTTACCAATTTTCCTTCCCATTCAACTTATTTTTGAACACCCACTTTTTACCAATAACATTCTTGTCTTTGAGTCTTGGGACAAGTTCCCATGTCTGATTTTTCTCAATCTGGTTTAACTCTTCTTCCATAGAATTTACCCAATGTTGATCATTACTTTATTGTGAAAAAAAATTAAGGCTTTATTTTGGACATCAAAGAGAGATTTACTTGTTCAAGATTGTTTTCTAGTTCTCTCCTAGTCCGAGTCTTACCATTTTTATCACCAAGAATTGAATTTTCTGGATAATTTTTCTATACAAACCTAGAAGGTATTTGTGTGTCTTGGCATTTTGTTTCTTCTTCTTCTTCATTTTCTTGTTCTTGTTCTTCATATTCTTCTTCCTATTATTTTTTGTAATATATTTATTTTGCTTCCAGTTGGTTCTTTTATGGTCGTTCTTCATCTATTTTGACATTTATGCTTTCAACAATCTTCTACAATCTTTTGTTATAAAATCTATAAGATTTACTTCTTGGTGAATATCCAAGAAAAAATTTCTCATCTACTCTTGAATCAAACTTTCCTAGATACTCATCATCTCGTTTGATGTAACACCTTCTTCCAAATATTTTGAAGTGTTTGTAAAATGTTGGTCGAACTTTCGATAGTTCATAGGGTGTCTTGTCACTATTCACTCCAATTTTCCCTGTGTTTAGAATATAAATAACAGTATAAATTGCTTCTCTCAAAAAATTGTTTGATAATATTGCTTCATTCAACATTGCTCTAGCAATCTCTTGTACATGTATGTTCTTCCTTTCAACCACTCCATTTGTTGAGCAGTTAGTTCATCTGAATGTTGTCTTCTTATTCCATGAGCTTCATAGAATTCTTCAAATTCATTTTCTATAAATTCACCTCCATTTTCTGACCTTAAACATTTGATTTTTAGGTCAATCTCAATCTCAACTAAAACTTTGAATGCTTTAAAATTTTCAAATGCCTTGGATTTATTTTTTAGAAAGGTAACCCAAGTCATTCTTGTATAATCATCAATGAGCAACATAAAATAGGTTTCTCCTTGTAAGATTTTTGTTCTTGTTGGTCCACAGAGAAATGTATGCACAAGTTCCAATGGTTTGGATGTTGCATATTCATTTATCTTGAAGCTCATCCTTGATAGTTTTCCATGTTGAGACTGCTTACACATGGTGTTTGAGGGTTTTGTGATCTTTGTCATATCTCTTACTGCTTTTTTAGTGATTATTTTTACTAGGTTATCAAAGTTCATGTGGCCCATTATTTTATGCCACAACCAAATTTCATTTGTCTACCCTATGAAACATTTTTCTCCATTAATTTCATCAAGAATATATACATTGTTTGGATTTCTAATTTCTTTTGCAACCAACTTACCTGAATATTCTTTTATTATCTTACATCCTTGATAGTCCTTGGTCACACATCTGGATTACACTAAGAAGATTGTGTTTCAAGTTTTCAACACACTGAACCTTTTTTTCCTTTTCCCTTCCATTGTCAAGACTGAGAGTTCCCTTTCCAACTATCCTTGAAATACCATTGTCTCCAAAGGTAATATTTCCTTCATTATTCTTCAAGGTGATCAACTTTATCCTATCTCATGTCATGTGACTTGAGCACCCACTCTCAATGTACCACTTATCCTTATTATTTTGTGCACGAGTGCATATTGAATGAAAAAGGATTTTTGCTTCTTTGTTCCCTTTGTTTCTGATTTATTTCAATAACTTTTTAGGCTTTCTCTTTCTGATTTCTTTCTAAATTACTTCTGCATAATTTTTCTATATATGCCCACAATTATTGCAGTTATAACATATGATATTATAGTTCAGCAAAGGGGAAAATGGGTTAATTTCTCATTGAGAATCCATAGGTATCTTTGTTGTTATCCCTTATGTAACCACCTTTTACATTCATTATACAATTTATTGCTTTATGACCAAAACAATTCCAAGAATAACAATAGCCAAGGAATGATTTTTAGTATCTGATTGTGTGATTTCCTCTGGATGGGAGAGTCTTCATGATTTTGTCCTTGTGAGGAAGATTTGTCTCATGTGGAACATTTGTTCTTCTTTCTTGTTGTCTTCAAACTTGATAGATTTTTTGAGTATATCAATATAACTCTTGGTCTTTTCTTCTATTGATTCTTTTAAAGAGGTTGAGGATTCTTCTTCAACAACTAACTTCTTTTCACTGTAGCCAAGACCATTCTTTTCAAATGGAAATATTTGACAGTTTAAGATTTCATTTAAGGTTGTAGATCTCTTTTCAAATTTCATGTTGAGATTTGATCTTTAGAACTCCTTTCTTAGACAAACTATTTCATATTCTAGACTGTTGCAAGCATCTTCTATTTCTTTTAGTTGGGTTATTAAGACTTTTTCAATATGTTTTTCCTCTTTTACTTGATTTTTTAAGTTGATAATGATTTGTTTAGTTTCATCAAAACTTTCTTTTATACCTCTTATTTACTTTTTATACTTCTTCAGCTACTCCTTTTGTATCCTTTTTTTGTTCCTCGGTCTCTCTATTTCATTTAGATCACATATGAGCTCTCCTTCAAGATCCACTTTAGCATTAATCTAATTATTATCTTGTTCTATTGAATATGTTTTTTTGTCAGTCTATGTTTCTAGACCCATGAAGATAATATCTTATGTTTCATTGCCAGTGTCATTAGACAAGTTGTTGTTCTCATTGGTATACGTATTCTTCTTTTCCCTGAAGAAATTTCTTCACTTTTCAATATTTCCCTTCTTATACCTTTTGACGTTGGAATCTTCTTTATCACTTTTATTTTTGTAAGGGAATTTAGCAACAAAGTTTCATACTTCTCCACAATCAAAACATTTGAAGGGAATATTACCTCTATATTTTCTTAGCCCTCTCTTGAGATTCCTGACAAAGTTGGATTCTTCTTCATCTAATTCGTTGTTTGATTTGTCCCTTGTTTTGTACTCTTCTATCTTTGTCTTCTTTGATGCCTTGAAGGATTCTTCCTTCCTTGACAATTTTTCTGGATTATCTTGTTATATCCTCATTTCACATGCAGTGAGGATTTCCTGTAACTCATCCATTTTAATCTTGTTTAGGTCCTTTAATTATTCAATGGAAGATATCTTGGGATTCAATCTTGAGGAGAGTGATCTAAGAACCTTTTGCACAATGATATCTTCTTCAATATCTTCACCAAATCCTTTAATTGTGTTGACAATATCATCCACATCAATAAAATATGTTGTAATACTCCTGACTTCATTCTTCTTAATGGTTTTAAATTGTCCTTTATGGGTTTGTAGCATTTTCTTCCTGACCTTGTCATACCCTTCATATATTTTCTATAACTTGTCCCACATCGCTTTTCTTGAATGATAATGCATAACTTTGAAAAATAATGATTTTGCTAGACTGCACATAATTACATTCTTGGCCTTAGAATTATTGTCATTGAGCCTCTTTCCAGTTGCATATATAGGTGGAGTGGCTAGACCTGTGTAACCATTCTAAATTGCACTCCAAATGTCAAACACAAGTTCCATCAAATAGATTTTCATTATTGTTTATCCATTTGTATCCATTTGTATCCATTTTTGTTGTAGGGATTCACCTTCCAATGGTTAGACTAACCCTGAAGGAACTTGCTCTGGTACCAATAGTTGGAACACTTACTTATACTAACAGGGGCGTGAATCAATATAAGACTGTTTTTACTTTTCTTGTCGTATTTATCAATATATTACTTCACCAATCATAATCAATTAATGATAAATGTATACACAAACATGCAATCCACTGTACACAAAAATTTAATGTGGAAACCAAACTGGGAGGAAACCACAAAAAAAATTCTTTATAAAATCATGTAGGCACCAACTTGTGGGAGACACCAATCTCCTCAACTAAGCACCAACTTAGCAATGTTAGGAGACACCAACCTACAACTTACAATGTTTGCAGGAACCAACCTACTAGATACACCAATCTCCTCAACTGAGCACCAACTCAGAAATATGTAGACACCAATCTCCTCAAGAAGTCAACAATACTAGATCATATATTTCCTTCAAGCCTTCACCTATTTAGATTTTTAGTTTTGTCTCTCCTATCATAAAATTCTTCACAGTTCACAATCTACATAATTCATATGTTCCTTGTAGCTCTCAACCACCCTTAGACGTTCATATTTTATTTCCTTTTATTATTTTGCATCATCGGACTTCAAACATCCACATTTTTGGTTTCTATACTCTCAGAATTCCCCACATACTTACTCACACATTCACTATGAGCTTCAGATTTGAATCTCTCTTCCACTCATATACACTTCCTTTCTCATTCGTTATCATAACTCCTTCAAACTATGAAAAATTATCCAAGCATAATTATTTATGCAAGCCCATACACCAAGGGGTTTTTCCACAAAGATATATCGTGCTCAATGGGTTGGCTTCAGATCCATTGTTTCTCCATTGAATCAGACTACAACACTCCCTCAAAATATAGCACTAACACCTTTCATTTCACACAATCTACTCATAAACCATAGCATGGGCTTCAACACTTAACAATCATCTGATGTAGTCCCTTGAATTGATCATGGTCGTTGATCTGTTCTCTACCCATCAAAACACATAGCATGAGCCTTAAAATTATTTTCATTGAGCCTCTTTCCAGTTGCATGTATAGGTGGAGTGGTTAGACCTCTGTAACCATTCTCAACTGCACTCCAAATGTCAAACACAAGTTCCATCAAATAGATTTTCATTATTGTTTATCCATTTTTATCCATTTTTTTTGCAAGGATTCACCTTCCAATGGTTAGACTAACCCTCAAGGAACTCACTCTGGTACTAATAGTTGGAACACTTACTTATACTAACAGAAGGGGTGAATCAGTATAAGACTGTTTTTATGTTTCTTGTCGTATTTATCAATTTCTTACTTCACCAATCATAATCAATTAATGATAAATGTATACACAAACATACAATCCACTGTACACAAAAATTTAACGTAGAAACCGAACTGGGAGAAAACCACAAAAAAAATTCTTTATAAAATCATGTAGGCACCAACCTGCGGGAGACATCAATCTCCTCAGCTAAGCACCAACTTAGCAATGTCAGGAGACACCAACCTACAACTTACAATGTTTGCAGGAACCAACCTGCTAGAGACACCAATCTCCTCAACTGAGCACCAACTCAGAAATATGTAGACACCAATATCCTCAAGACGTCAACAATACTAGATCATATATTTTCTTCAAGCCTTCACCTGTTTAGATTTTTAGTTTTGTCTCTCCTGTCAAAAAATTATTCACAGTTAACAATCTACATAATTCATATGTTCCTTGTAGCTCCCAACCACCCTTAGATGTTCATATTGTATTTCCTTTTATTCTTTTGTGTTCTTGGACCTCAAACATCCACATTTTTGGTTTCTATACTCTCGGAATTCCTCACATACTTACTCACACATTCACTATGAGCTTCAGAGTCGAAGCTCTCTTCCACTCACATACACTTCCTTGCTCATTTGTTCTCATAACTCCCTCAAACTATGAAAAATGATCCAAGCATCGTTACTTATGTAAGCCCATACACCAAGGGATTTGTCCACAAAGACATATCATGCTCAATGGGTTTAATTTAGATCCATTTTTTCTCTATTGAATTAGACTGCAACACTCCCTCAAAATCCATCACTAACACCCTTCATTTCACACAATCTACTCACAGACCATAGCATGGGCTTCAACACTTAACAATCGTCCAATGTAGTCCCTTGAATTGATCATGGTCGTTGATCTATTCTTTACCCATCAAAACACACAGCATAAGCCTCGTCACTCAGCATTTGTCTATTATTCCCTCAAACTAGTTCCACATTCCCTGGATATTGGGACTACCGGGGTACCAGGGCTATCAGGTCCCTGGGATATTGGCCCATCGGGCCCCCAGGACTAAAAAATTGCACTAATGATATCTCTAGTATCTAATATGGAACCTTTCTTCATAGAACCATGATACCAGGATATCGGCCCACAGGCCCCCCAGAGCTTCAATGCAACCATGCTCCTCCAATCCTCTTATATTCGATATGACCACATCCTTCTTGGACAAGTGGCTCAATCATTTCATGACACGTGGACTATTTTCATCAATCATGGAACTAACATGGCATATGATGTGACATTGGTCACCTACAACCCCTTTTTTTGATGTTTCCTTCATGTGAATCCCTTCCACGGGTGTTGGATGGTGTGGAATTGATGTGGTGTTGATGTGTCTGTTATCATGGCATCAGAGTTGTACCACTAGCCACTGGGATGTTGGACCATCAGGACTTCAATGTTGTAGAATTTTAAATCTCTCGATATATGATATGGTGATATCAGGCAACTAGGATATCAGGCCCCTACACCCCCGGGAATTTGATAATGTGTGTACTCTCTATTTTATACGATATCTGATATGCTACCTGGGCCACTATGTTGACATGGTTGTTTGTTTTGGCATGGAAGATGGTGTGGACTCCATGTGTACCACTGTACTGACGTGGTTATCAATGTGGCATTGATGTGGCTTCAAAGTTGGCCCATCGTGCATCGGTCTATCGAGTGTTGAGCCCTCAGGCTCCCTAGCCCATGGAACTTCAACACTGCACTAAAACACCATCCTTCCAACATCTGATATGTTGATATCATATATGTTGGGCCCCACAAATAAAAGGTAACTTCATGTGCAGGGTTTCGTGTCTCTTCCACTTGCATTCAAACTTATGTGATAATGTTTTTCCTTATAAAGTCTTCAAACATGGTTTTCCCCACAAATGTGGGATAAATAATTTATGTAAAAACACCTCCATTGCATCCTTTGACTTCAAAAAACTATGATCACTCTAGTTAACTAGGTCTGAAACCTTAATACTGCTCAGACCTTTTATGGGGTTGTCTCATCTAGTTTCTAATCACATAGCTCCTTCTTTATTTTTCAATCTCATTTGGGTTGATTGTTCTTACACGTTCTTTCTCATCTTCATTCACACAAAGTAAACACAAAATCTCATTAACATGTAGATAAATTCACACACTCCTCGGAGACCCTCTGCTTCTTTGTCTGATTGGATTATGTTTGGTCTCTATCTAGTGCTCTCCCCTATCTTTGACATTAATGAAATCGATGATAGTCCTGGTGGTCTCCCCTTATCTTCAACATTAATTATATTGATGATATTCATAGTATTATCTACCTTTGACATCAATGATAACATCATTTCCAACAAATTGTATCAAAGCTCTTTCTTGCGCACAAAGTGGGATAATTTTGGGGGCATAAAGTGGAATTTGTTTTCTATTTTTTCATATACTTTGTGGAAAAAGGAGGATCGAATCATTTAGATTGATTTTTGGAAATTTGTGTTAATTAATTGCGTTGGTTGTCATTTATTTAAACCTTTGAAGCAATTCCAATGGAAAAATTCAGTAGCCCCAACAGTATGGTTAAGGGACTTCAGTTTTATTGATGTATAATGGTATGAAGATTAATATATTTGTAGGTAAGACTATTATATATGGATATTACATGTCATGCCATTTCTGGTGATATTTGGAACGTCACATAACTCGTCACAGTTAGAGATTTATGACCTTGTGAAGTTGGAGAACCCTCATAAGTTATCTAGAGGGTTAAAGAAATCAAATTATTCTAGAAGCTCCTAGAAAAAGTTGACTAGTCAAGTGGGTGAAACTAGGAGTTAATCATGGGTTAAGTTGTTGCAATAAGAAAATAATTAAAAATAACTTAATTGCAACTAGAAGTGGATAATTTATTATGTTTAGCAAAGTGAGTTAGAAGTGGACAAGTGGTTAGAAGCGGGTTAACCCTAAAAGAAGGAAATTGGGTTAAGTTGGTGTTGGTGCAATTATATGTTCAATATATTGCAATCATTTAATATGTCAATCTCGTTTCATAATAAATAGATTTTATGCACTATATGTGTCAATAACAGATAAATTCCTATGTCTAATGAGTATAGCTTATATAAGAAAACACTCTAAAACCAAATACTTTTTTTTCACACTTTTCAAATAACACTCTCCATAGAGTTCAAAAATCAGAAAGAAAAACTCATAAACAAGCATATGATCTAAATTTCTTGCTCAGGTGGTGAATCTGTTCATTGCAAGCTCATGAAAGGGAAAGATAAACTTTGACTATGTCTCCTGGAGAAACTAAACTAACATCCATTAACACTCTGCATATTCTTAAAAGAAAGCTCAATCAATCCTAGAATAAATACCAGGTAAAGTAAGACACTCCATTATAGGTGCATGTAGGGTGAAATATGGAGGTCTTGATTGTGCTTGCGTTTGAAATATGTATCTTAATCACTTCTAGAAGAAAATCTAAGTGTGGTGGGATACTCCATTATAGGCTCGTGTAGGGTGAAAGATGGAGATCCGAATTATCCCTGGATTTGCAAAATAGAAACAAACACTAAAGCATTTATTCTAACAAATGATTGTCTTCATACACACACAAAGATAACAAGTAATTACTTAGAAATTGTTTCACTCGGAAATCTCACAGTGCACACAAATCTCTTGCTTACTTTGAAACCACACATCTATATTGCATGCTATCAAGTGTATCACTGAAACATAACAGGAATAAAGTTAGATATTATGATCAAACATAGAATTATTCTATCAACACTCAAAAAAATGAAATTATATTCACACATAAATACAAGGAAGCTTACCTTGGTTGGGTCGGTGGGCCCTTGTCATACCAACAAGGAATCTTTTAAAATAAACTTACAAAAGAGAATATTTGAACACACACATAGAATCCATGAACTACAATTTATATCATTACTTCATAAAATAGGGGTACAATCAACAGTCTTCAAGAATCAATCTTACAGCATAACAATACTTAATTCTATCTCTCATTATCTATCATCTACAAGGATCTCTCTTTAAAGATAAATAGTCGTTACAATCAAAGTTTGAAGATAACATCGAATGTCTGCACAAATATTACAATTGGTTGATGTATTGTTTTTCAAGGGAACGATTTCATCCTCATGACACGAAGTGCATGAGTGATGAAATGTATAATGTATTTGAACAAAGAATGTTTGAGCCACAAAATTCCTTGGACCCATTGAGAGAAACCTCATTCAAACACCCAAGCCTGCAAATGCGGAACTGGTTTCAGATGCGCACAGCTGGAGAAAAATACTGGTATCGGATGCACACAGTCACATAAATCGGTATTGAATGCACACAGTCACATAAATCGGTACCATACTAACACATTACTAGGTACCAGATGAACTCATCATTGGTACTGGACGAGTGCAGAGATAGGTACCGGATGAGCGCAGAAATAGGTACCGGATGAGTTGAGTACTGGATGAATGTTGAAACAACTATCGGATGAATAAGAGTTGTTGTTGTAAGGTCTTCTTGGATCATTCAAATTAATTAGAGAGCATTAAACATCAATTATTCAATCCCAATTATTAATAAATCTCATAAATCATGATTAAACATAAGTTACCTCATATATACATAAGAATGGCTAAAACACATGTCTATTGAGGAAAATAGGAAAATAGTGTATATGTCTGAGGAAAAATTGGTCAGAATATGGGACAAGATAAGGAAATTGGAGGTAACAAAAAGGAGACTCAACATTTCCCCCATTCCTAAGTCATTACATGTTCTCATTCAAAAACAATTGTTGAATCGGTCCTCAAAATTGCAAAACTGGTGTTGTCCTCCACCTCACTTGAACATTAATTGTCTAGTTTTAAGATATCAAACCCTGATGCCTCATCCTTAAGATCCCTATTAATCACTCGTGTGTACTGTATTAGGTGGAAAACCTTCTTGAGCTTGGTAGAGACCTCATCATGCTCATCTTGTAGTCTTCGGTTATTCTCCTTCAGTTGTGCATTTTCTTTCTTGATGTGCATGTCCAAGACTTTATACTCCTCCACTTCTTGCTTCAATTATTCATGTTGTTTTTTAAGTCTTTCAAATTTCAATACCAATTGATGTTTTCTCATAGGAATGGCATGATCAAGTGTTGCTTGCTTAGTTATATCCTCCATGGCTTCAACTTCCCTCCTTAAATATTTCAGTGTCTCTGTCACTAATTCATTAGCTTCACTAATAGTTGTTACATACATATCTTCTTTCTCTGGTGAGGTTGGAATGTCAACTAGATCCATTGGGAAATAAGGAACATGAGGAATTGTCACCTTCTTAGCCATGCTCTGAGTGGTTCTGCGTACTGGACTTGATACTTCCTCGAGTATGCTAATTGGAATAGAAATTTCATTCTCAAACAATCTCCTTTTCTTCGTTTTAGGCTCAAATATGGGAACTGGACTTCTTTTTTCCTGTGCCTTCCTCATTTTTCTTCTAGAGGACTCGGAGGGAGGGACTATAATTTGTTCTTCTTTTGTACTCCTTATATTTCTCCCAGAGGACTTAGATGTAGGGGTTGGAACTTGTTCCTTTGGTGTACTCCTTGTCTTTCTACTAGAGGACTTAGATGTACGAGATGGAACTTGTTCCTCTCATGTAGTTCTTGTCTTTCTACTAGAGGACTATGATATAGCACTCCCTTCATTAGCTCTAAATTTATTCTTACTTTTGACTCTCAATTCAGGGGTCTTCTTTAATTATCCAACCTTCTCCTTAGGTACTTCAACAATTACTCTTGGAACACTATCTGCAATTTCTCCAACCTTCTCCCGAGGTAAATCAAAAATTACTTCAGGAACACTACCTGCAATATCTCCAGCATCACAACCATACCTCTGTTTCTTCCTCTTTTATCATTGATTTGTGTTTTACTTTTAGTGGTCAGTTCTGGGTGAATTTCCTTGGTTTTGGATGACTGTTCCACCATAGTTGTAGGTTGTTCACCTAAAACTATTACCTTTCCTTTGTCCAATTTTCTTACAGATTTTGGTGAACTAGGGCCAACAAGATCTACTTCACTATTAGATTTCTTTCCTTTCTTTCTATTGTCTCCCTTCTTCCTACCTGACTCCTTACTATGTTCCCCTATTATATTTCCTTCTACAGACTTAGAAACTTCTTGAGCATAACTTAATGTGAGGATTTTCTTCCAGTTTTTGTCTTTTTTTCTCAACTCGTGATCAACCAGTAGTTTCATCAACCAATGGCAATAAATACTGGTTTCAGACTTCTTATAGGCAGACTTAACTCATATCACCATCTTATTCAAACTCATCCAAAGAAAATGGGGAAAGTCTATTTGTGGTCCTTCTTCAAAATGCAACAAGAGCCTTAAATGATAAAGGAAAGTTATTGCATACCTCCCTTCACAAGTTAAAAAATTTTGTAAGTAGAAAATCATCGTCCAATATTCTTCTTTGATCGAGCTCCTGGAGATACCTTTTGTCCAATCTGGGTCCAAGTGCTTGGGCTTCAAAAATTTCTGAGAGAGGCTCCTATCAATGATGATGCCTTTGAAATACTTCTCTCTGGTAGAAGGTAACTATCCTGCTTCTTCTATGGTGTCTTCAGTGATCGTGAGTTTTAGTTCCCCCACCTGGATGCTCTCTCTATCATAACTTTGGGGAAAGGTGTGAGATACCCCCTCATGATGTCCTCTGAATTTTTCTAAGAATGGAACCTAGTCAGTCCTTTCAAATTTTTCTTTTCATGCTTTATACTCCTTAGTTTCTCCGTACATATGGAACACAGGTCCGTGCCTGTCAACCCCATGTTGACTTAAAAACGGGTCTCAAAACAAGTGTAGTCAACAAAATTCGGGCAAGGGTTTGGTACTAGAAGAAAAATTATGAGAACAGGGGATGGAGGTAGAGTAATGAGATAGTAGGAGTGAATAGAGTGGTAGTGTATAGTATGAAGTGGGTAAATAACACTCATATAGATGGAGAATCCATCCAGAAGAGCATTTATAATGAAAATGAGGAGACAACATTCAATTCTTTGAAATGATGGCGAGGTAAGGAAGGAGTCAAAAATTATGCCAAAATATTGTATTCATGGATAAGGTGACGATCATACCCAAAAGTAATGTCACATCCCATTCTTACCGTTTTTCATAATGATTACAGAAAATGTGGGTGTTGTGATTGAAAATCACCATTGAGAAGCATTCTACGTCATAGGTTTGAAACAACGTAAATTTATAGAAGGTGGCATAATTATAGTTTCAAAATCATATCAACTGAATTTTTTGACAAGAGATTTCAAATTGGACGATCACTTCATGAAGAGATTTGTCTACATCATAAATGATTTTGAAAATAGGGGAAATCGTGAAGACTTCGGAAGATAATGATATGGAGATTTAATAACTTAAGATGACAAAGGGATATGAGAATAACGATATGTTTAACATAAAATTAATGTGATTCTTAATAAAAGGAATAAGCATTGAGTTCATACATCCATTACCTGAAATGTACTTTGTCAAATAAGAGCAATATCAAGTATAGAATAATGTCACCATAATTCTCATCAGTACCGGATCACAGACTTAGTATTGGATCAACACAGAAAGTTGATTTAGTACCAGACTAACACAGAAAATCGTTTCCAGTACTGGATTAACACAAAGAGTCTTTTTCAGTACCGGATTAACAAAGAGAGTCTTTTCCAGTACCAGATGAGCTCAAAGATTGTTTTTTTAGTACCAGATGAATCTTTGACAAGGTACCTAGAATCTTGTAGGCTTCTCTTCATGTATAAACATGTTCTGAAGGTCAAGCTGAATTATATGTTGGCACTCACTAATGTTGTATGTGAATTTTTTCTGCTGAAGGATCATGGTGGAAAAATTACAAACAACACACTGGTGCAAGAGTGTTGAAATTGCAGTAGAAGTGTCACAAAATGAAGCAAAAGATCCAATGATTGGGCTCCAAGCTATGTAACAAGAAGGAAATTGTAGTTGGACATCCTCATGTATAGATGCAAAAACCTCCTCTTTTTGGAACCAGACTAACCACTACTTCTATTTCCACTTTCATTTTATTGGAAAGGAAATACTAACTACTACTATCCTATGGATTTTTCTCGAGCCTAGGTCAATTAATGCTCTTCGATGTTTTCAATTTTTAGGAGTCTGAAAAACTTAAAGAAAATTCCATCTATTATCTTGTGGATTTTTCTCGAGCTCGGATCATTTAATTCTCGTCGGTGTTTTCAATTTTTAGGAGTCTGAAAAACTTAAAGAAAACTCCATTAGGATCCTTTTCCATGAGCAATCTACCAGGTCTAGATAAAGAAATAAACTTGCACCTGGCAGATGTCCTCCTTATTGCTTATCTACATGAGAACACAATTAGCTTTTGCTTTTGTTAGTAACACCAAAAATCACTATCTAACAACATGCATATATACATGTATGTACAAAGTTAAATTAAATCACACAAAAAAAACTTACAGTGGTGGATCAACAGGAGGAGAAATCCTCTTGCTTACCAATTGCATTTTAGAATTTTGAAGAACTTGTTTGATAAAATCCTCTTTAGACAGACGCTTATGATAAACTTTCAATCGATGCCCATTTACAACAAAGGAAGTTTGATCTTCATCAATGGTTTTTATCTTCATTGAACCATTGTCATATTCTGTGTCTACTTCATAGGATCCCAACCATCGAGTGGACAAATTACTCTTGGAATTATTGAACCTACTATCATATAGAAGGGCCCAATCACCTGGCTAGAAAGATTTCTTCTTGATGTACTTTTCATGCCATTTAGTCCTTTGTTCTTGAATGAGTGTAGTCCTATGAGGAGCATCCTATATGATTTCATCAAGTCCATTCAGCTGCAATATCCTATATTTTTTAGCTTCATCCAAATCCATCCCCAATTTCATAGCAGTCATGAAGGTTTTTACTTGTATTTATATGGGAAGCAACACCTGCTTCCCATACACCAATTCATAAGGTGTATAGCATGTTGTGTTTCTCCAATTTGTTCTATAGGCCCATAAGGCCTCAGGAAACTGATCAACCCAGTCTTTATGGTGTAACTGAACTATCTTGGTAAGTATAGCCTCTATCACCTTGTTAGTTGATTCCACTTGTCTGTTTGCTTGGGGGTGATAAGGTGAGGATTTTCTATGTTTAATATGATATTGTTCAGTAATGGATTAGACCAAATTGGAGGTAAATTGGGTTCCTTGGTCTGTCACTATTTCTAGAGGAACACCAAAACGAGTAAAGATGTCTTCAAATAGAAAATCAACAACATATTGTTCATTTCCAGAATACAAAGATTTAGCTTCTACCCATTTAGTCACATAATATGTACAGACCAGTATGTATCGTATTCTTTGATACATGGGGTTGATAGGTCCTACAAATTCCAAAGCCCATTTCTCAAAAGGCTCAATTACTACATGAGATTGAAGAGGCATCTCATCACTTCCAATTGGTTTCCCCATCATTTGACAATCGTCACAACTGGCCACATACTTTTTTGCATCCTTGAAAATAGTTAGCCAATAGTAGCCTGACTATAGTATTTTGTATGTTGTCCTCTTATCAGAAAAATGGCCTCCACATGGGCCATCATGGCAGGCTTTGAATATGTTATACATCTCATCCTCCCGTACACATATTTTAATCACCAAATCAAGCCATGTACGGTATAGAAATTCATCATGACAAATATAATCTCCACTCAGCTAAATAATCCTCTGTTTTTCTCGAGGGGACATATTATGAGGTAATTTTCATGTTACAAGATAGTTAGCCACATCTGCATACCAAGGAATGTAAGTAGAAATAGCAAACATACTTTCATCTGGAAAATTTTCATCCACTGGTGCATTATCACCTATATGAATAAGTCTAGATAGGAAATCAACAACAAGGTTATCTTTTCTAGGTCTGTCAACGATAGTAATATTAAATTCTTGAAATAGTAGCATTCATATAGTAACTCTATCATTTGTCACAGGTTTATTCATTAAAAACCTAATGGCTAAGTAGTTTGTGTGTACAAAAACCTCATCCCTGTTATGTAGTGTCTGAATTTATTAATGGCATGAACTACTGATAAGAAATCCTTTTTAGTGACAATATAATTTACTTTGGTAGGGGAGAGATTTTTGCTAACGAAGTAGATAGCATAAGGAAGTTGGTTTTCTCTTTGTCCTAGAATATCCCCCCAAGAAGTATCTGAGGCATCAGTGCAGATATGAAAGGGGAGAGACCAGTTTGGTCCTCTTAACATAGGGGCACTGGAAAGATTTTTCTTTAAAATTTCAAAGGAAATCTGACATTGTTCATCCCAGTGAAATTCGACCTCTTTTGCTAAAAATTTGAACAGTGGGGCAGCCGAGTTTGTAAAATTTTCAATGAATATACTATAATATCCAGCATTCCCTAAGAAGCTTCTAACTTCTTTATGTGAGATAGGAATTCTTATTTAAGAAATAATGTCAATTTTGGTAGGGTCTACCCTTACTTTGGTACCGTAAATATGATGGCCCAAGATGATCCCTTCAGTGACCATCATTATAGATTTTTCATGGCTGAGGGAAATATTATTCTCTCTACACCTGAACAATACTTTCTCCAAATTATCCAATTCTTGTTGGAAATCATCCTCATATACTGTGAATTCATCCATATAGACTTCTACACAATCATGGGTTAAATCAGAAAAAATAGCTAGGACATCCCTCTGAAAGGTGGCAGGGGCATTGCACAAACCAAAGGGAATAACCCTATAAGCATAAGTGCCCCACAGGAAAGTAAATGTGGTTTTATCTTGATCTTCAGGGGAAATTTGGATCTGGTTATACCCACTAAACCCATCTAAGAAATAAAATTATTCTTTCCAGACAAGGTGTCCAAGACCCAGTCTATGAAAGGCAAAGGAAAATAATCTCTATAGGTATCCTTCTTTAGCTCTCTAAAGTCCACACAAATCCTCCATTTTCCATTCTTCTTAGGGACAATAACTAATGGGGATACCCACTTTTTATCTGAAATAGGGTAAATAAAATTGACATGTAGGAGTTTTTGGAGCTCTTCTTTCACTATATATTTTAAGGTTGGATTCATTCTTCTTTGGAATCGCCTAACCGTTCTGATTTGATCATTGGCGTAAATATGGTCTATACAGGTATCAGGGTGACTTCCTTTCATGTCAAAGTAATCCCATGCAAAAGCATCAGACTGTCCTTGAATCATTTGGATCGATTTTTGTTGTTGATATGATTCCAAGCTAGAATTGATATATACATATTTTTCAGTATTGATTTCAATAGTTCGAACAGCTGACTCTTATTCTTCATTTATTGTTGATATAGTGAACAATGTAGAAGTGGAGTGATGCCATACCTCTTTAAATTCAGGGCTGAAAATATGTGTCAATTCTGGAAAAGATTGAGGATACTCAATACATTCTGTATTGGCTAAAAATAGGCTTAAAATATGTTCTTCAGTTTGTTCTTGAACTCCCTTTGCTTGCTCAAGTGTTGACAAGAGTTGAGCACAGTTCTCCTCCCCATAAGGATTCTCCAACCACAAAAGAACTTCAATGGTTGGTTGGGAAGGAGGAAAGAGAAAAAGTTTTTGACTATGGGTCCCATTAGAAATTGTCATCTCCCCATATCGACAACTAATAAATGCATCAGCAGTGGCCAACCAAGGTCAACCAAGAACAACTGGATGTCCAGGTTTGGAGGATTTTGAATGAATTACCAAGAAGTCCACAAGATACTCCCAGAAGGCTAAGGCAATTGTTACATCATCTAGGCTTCATGTTGGGCTAATGACTGATTTGGCTTCCAATTCCAGCAAGGTATGTGTTGGCCTTAAGTGATTTATTTGCATCGTTCACATGGTGTCGATAGTCATAACATTTATTGCTACTCCTAGATCAATAAGTGTATTTGAAAAAGAAATACCATTAATTTCTATAGTCACCACTGGGTTTTCTGGATCATTATATTTAGATTCCATTTCTGATATAAATTCTAACAATTGTCCAACCACCTGTATAACAGGAGGTTCTTTCCTCTTCCTTCCAGGATTTTTAATGCAAATATCCCTTATAATTTTGGCATATATATGAATATATTTGATGGCTTTAAGTAGAATAATATTTACACATATATTCCTTATTTCAGTTTCTAAATAATGTCCTAGAGGTACCTCAGGTTTCTTCACAAGTAACCTTTTTGGATGAGGTGGAGGATTAGTTTCTTGAGGTATTTATGATGGTTGAGGAGTGTGAGGAGGAATTTTGTCTTGTACAAGGATGTATTCTTCTTCATTTGGTTGGTTATCTATTTTTTCTTCTTATTGAATAACCACTGTAGAATTTGGTTTATTCAAGACCTTCCCAGATCTTAATTGAATTTCATTCAGTGAAGTAGGAGTTATCACATAAGTTGGGAAAGTTTGTACTTCAAGATTTTGTACAGGTTGTGTAGGTCTATTGTTTGGGTTAGGGATGGGTTGTGCAGGAATAGGGGTAGGTCGAGGGGGGTTTGGATTAGGTGCAGCTTGCATTTGTTCCTTCTAATTTGGGTTCAAAGGCAATGTGAGTTTTTGTCGCAGTCGGGAAGCTGGAGGTAGAGCAGGTGAATTAAACCCAGGTAACAACTAAGAGATATTGGAAGGATATTATGGGTAAGTAGGAAAAGTTGGTAGTTGAAAAGGAACATTCCCATATGCAGTCCCCCTCCATCCTTGTTTCAAAGGTTGGACTTGTGGTTGTTGATGTGTCCATTGAGAGTAAGGCATTGGAGGAATCCATTGTTGTTGTGAGTATTGTGTGGCAGTATTGAAAAACATATTAGGATTGTGTTGTCTCCATTCTCTCTTAGGGGGATATGATGTTTCATGAGGTTCTCCTCCTCCCTTAAAAATGGATTTTAGTCCAGGTAAGGAAGGGCACTCATTGGTAGGGTGATCTTCTGTACAGAGCCCACAAATTTAAATGGCATTAATAGGACATTCTTTTTCAGGATGCCTCTTCCTACACTGAGGACAAAAAATTTCTGAAGTATCATTTTCTTCTTGTTGTTTATTTTTTATCTTCATGGTGTCTAACTAGGTGTTGATTGTGTTTAGGATGTATGTTTTGAATTTTTCTAGCAGATTCCCTAATTATATCCTTGTAACACCTCCTGGAGCAAGTTTGGCAGTTCTTCTTATAGGATCCCTTACACTTTTCCTTGTCTTGGCTAGGCTACGAGAGTACCTTTTACAATAATTTGCAATGTCTGCAAATGGCTTATGATATACATCCCCAGAACTCATGAGGTTTAGTACATCAATGAAGTCATCCCTTATACCCTTTAGGAATATGGTCCTAATTGTGGTTGTGTCTAAGTTGAATTGTTTTTTCTTTGGATAATTGTATAGGAACCTTTCTAGGTAATCTTCCAGACTCTCCTCTTCAGACTGTTGCATTTTAAATATATTATTCCTAGCATCTCTATGTCTGCAATAATCCTGATATTTCTGGAGGAAATTTTCTTTCATCCCATCCCAAGATAAGATAGTGTTCTCTCCTAGGCTCATAAACCACCTTAATTCTTATTCTTTAGGTGTGGCTGGAAAGAGTTTTATTTTTTGTGCACTATCATTATAATTATAACTCCTACATAGTATATCAAATTCAAACAAAAATGAATTAGGATCTTTTGTTGACATACCATGGAAGTGAGGTAGTGATGAAAGTAGGATATTCTTCATAGAAACATCTATGGTAATGTCTAATATTGGGAATCCAAATTCTATGTTTCATTATTTGCATTCCCCTCCTCATCTGCCATATCTCCAAATAGCATGTTATAGGATGCAGGTGATCTTTCCCCACTAAGTGATGGTTCAACCACTAGGTTGGTTGGGATATCTAATTGTTCCAATGCTTTATGTGTTGCTCCAATGGCATATTCAGCCTCTTCTACCACTACCTCTGTCTCTTTTCTAGCTCTTCCTTACGATTGGGTCGCTAGTGCTTCCCTTACTTCTTGTTGTGATATGTTCTCAATCTGCACATTAGCTTTAGATTTAGGGTCTTTGGTTGTATTTTCAATTACTTCCTTTGAAATCTCTCCTCTGATAATTTCTCCTACACAAAAAATAGTTGAATTAGTATGGGGGGTTTCTTTATTTTTCTGTAACTTTGGGGGGTTTTCTTGAATTTTATGCAATTTTGAATGCAATAAATCTACCTTTTCTATCTCTACGTATACACATAAAAAGAAGATATAAATACTAACTCAACACAAAATTTAACTATTGAAGGTAAGAGGACAACCTGACTTTGGAGCAACCCCACTAAACTAGATGTGTGGGCTCTTCCCTCACGTCTTACCTTCTTCTCTCCAGTCGTAGGTCGTCCTTAAAACCAATCCAAAACCATAAAATTAATCTAATGCAAACACTACCTATTATCGTTTACAACTCTCCAGCAACGGCGCCAAAATGTTGGTGCAAATACATGTTCAAAATATTTCAATCATTTAATATGTCAATCTAGTTTCTTAATCAATAGAGTTGATGCACTATATGTGTCGATAACAAATAAATTCCTATTTCTGATAAGTATAGCCTATATAAGAAAACACTCTAAAACCAAATACTATGTTTTCACACTTTTCAAATAACACTCTCCACACAGTTCAAAAATCAGAAAGCAAAACTCATAAACAAGCATATGATCTAAAATTCTTGCTCAAGTGGTGAATATTTTCATTGCAGGCTCATGAAAGGGAAAGATGAACTTTGAATTTGTCTCCTGGAGCAACTAAATTAAAA
>JZKD02S1085670.1:5711-24784 GCA_000966675.3 Picea glauca | reverse complement strand
AGGATATGGGACAAGATAAGGAAATTGGAGGTAACAAAAGGGAGACTCGACAGTTGGTTAGAAGGTAACCCCTTGAGGAAGCTACATGGAAGTATAAATAAGAGAGCAAGGCTCTTTTATTAGCACCTATTGAGCACATTGAATATCTATTATTGTGTAAGGTTTATTGTAGGTACTCATTGATACATATGAAGTTACGCAATTATGAGGTATCACGAAGGGTTGACGATGACAGTTTCATAATTGAAAAAACCCTAGCTTTTTAGGTGTACATGAGCTACAGTGGAACAGAGTGCATACATGCGCATGATGAAGAAGGAACAATCGTGTACAGTTGGGAAAAGCCATGAAAAATTAAGAAGATGGATATGTCGGGTATCTAGAGTCTGAAAGCAAGATCCTGGGAAGGTCTATGATGATAAGGTACAACAGATCTATCTACAGGTTCAAAAGGTATGTATTATTTCTATGTGTAGTTGGATATTGTTGTCTACATGAGATATGGTCATGGGGGTTTGAATATTTTCCCTAGAGAGGTTATTTGTTGCATGTCACACACTGTATAAGTCAAATCTACAAAAATACAATGTTGGTATAATTAATATCTTTCATTGGCACATCTTGTTGGTTTTGAGGCATATCTTGTATTTGTTGGCATATGGTCAAGGTTTTTAGTGGTACATGGTTGAGAACTTGTATTTTTGAAGTGGTTGTGAATTGGTTGGTGTATTGAGAGATTGTATATTAGTAAGGTTTTGATGTCTAGTCCATGTGAGGGTTATTATGCTTGTTCATGATTATACACACTTGTAAGGAACATGACTAGAGAGATATAGATGCACTTGGTTAAGGGATATATATGAGGATGTATGCATAGGAAACAGTTACAATTTGGACACAGTGATAGGTTGCAGGTTGATGTGACAGAGGCAGCGAAGGGTCATAGTTTTTCAAGAAAGAGAAAACCCTAATTTTTAGAAGGCGTACGCAGACTGTAGTATAGACATGATGTGTACATATGCAGATTGCACTACATACAAGTCGCATACATACGTGAGTTTCAACATAGATAGGTCGCATGCCTGTTAGGTTTTTGTTGGTACAGGAAAGTTACAGGTACAAATTGATTACAGGTCTTTGGTATAGTTTTGTTACAGGTTATTGGTACATATTGGTATAGGTTTACAGTGGTATATCTCACAGTGATAGTGTGGCATTGGTTTGATCATTTCACTTATATTTCAAGGCGATAGGACGAGGCAAAGATAAGTTGTTGTAGCCACCTTTAGGTTGTATTCGAATAACATAGGGGGTTGTAGCCGCCTTCTAGTTGTAGCCAAAGAATTGGGGAGTTGGATCTTCCCTCAAGTTGTAGCCTGAAAATATAGGGGGTCAAAGCCTCCTTCCAGTTGCAGCTAGAGAACAAACAAAGTTGGTGCTTCCAATGAATGTAATTCTTAAAGACATATAAGAAAAACCATTATGTGGTTTTCTCCCGCATTGGGTTTCCACATAAATATATCGTTGTACTATGCATGTGTGTGATTGTTCATTGTTTATGATTTATTTACTTTGAACTTATTGGATGATAACGTTACATTGATCATAAATATAAATAACACTTACATATTGTGGTTAAAAGGATAAAAAAATATCTATTATTGATTCACCCCCTCTCAGTAATCCAACAATTGGTATCAAAGCAGGTTCCTTCAGAAATAAGTTTAACCACGGAAAGGTAGATCATGGAAAGCAACAGTATGTATAAAAATGGAATACCGCAGTTTGATGGACGGAACTATGCATTTTGGAGCAGAAGGATGAAAACATATGTACAGGCAAAGGGATTTGAGTTTTGGCAATCAGTTGTAGATGGATATAAAGAACCAATAGTTCCACCAACAAATGACAATGGAAGGAAACTCAGACTAAACAATTCAAAAGCCAAAAATGCACTTCTGAATGGTATTTGTGATTCAATATATGGAAAATTTATGCATTGCAGCTCCGCAAAAGATATTTGGGACAAACTTCATAATATTTATGAAGGAGATGAAAAAATCAAGGCATCAAAGCTTCAAACTTACAGAGGTCAATTTGAACAGTTGAAAATGAAAGAAGATAAGAATATTGCAACTTACTTCTTACGATTTCATGAAACATAGAATGCAATTAGAGGATTGGGAGAAGAAGTTGATGAATCTATAATTGTTAAAAATATACTAAGATCTCTTCCAATGAGATTTGATCCTAAGGTCTCAGCACTATAAGAAAGAACAGATTTGGATTCAATAAGCATGGATGAACTACATGGAATTTTCATAGCCTATGAAATGAGAACTGAACAGGAGAATCTAGGTATAAAAGAAGAAACATTCAAAGAATCCAAGAAGTCAAAGCAAAAGGGAAAGCAAAGGGAAAAATAATATAGAAGCAACAGTGACATATCGGAAGATGATGAAAAAGTAGCCAACTTCATCAGAAGACTGAAAAAAGGGAACTGGCGGAAGATATAGAGGTAAGCTTCCATTGATTTGTTTTAATTGTGATGGTATTGATCATTTTGCTAACAAATGCCCTCATAAGAAAAAAAAAATGAAGAAGATGATTCAAATAGAAAACAAACATATAAAGGAAAAAAGAACCAAAAATAAAGTCTTCAAGAAAAGTTTATGCACCAAAGAAGACAACTCCTCATCAGACGAAGATGAAGTTAGTGAAAGTGAGACAGAAAGAGTTATATTCATGGCAATAGAAAACTTCGATAAAGAAGGCACAAAAGAAGAATATGAAGAGGCGGAAGTTGACTACAGAGAAGAATTTTTGAGTGCCATAGATTTTATAAAAAGGGAAAAGAAGAAAAACAAATCACTACATGAAGAATTAAAAAGAAAAGAGGAAACACAAAATTCCAACTCTAAAGAATTGGAGCATATGATCTCTAATTTAAAAAATAAAGTTGAATAATACAAAAGAATTGAAGAAGCACTTAAAGAACAGTTGGAAGAAAAGGATCGAATCATTGAATATTTGGAAGCAGAGATTGTTACATTGAGAAAATACCTTCAACAGAAAAACATGCAGAACAGCTCAAAGGTTTTGGATAACATTATCAACAGTCAGAGGCCACATCGTGACAAGTCCGGGATAGGATACAATCATATAGAAAGAGGCTTGAGATCCAAAACTACATATCAAGAAACACAACCAAAAATTTATGCAGAGATAGTCAGAGGAGACAAGAATTTTTACAGGGAAGATCACAGGGACACTCCTCCATCTAGAATATTCAGGTTTCAAAATTAATGACAGTTAGAAACAAGCAGGCCTCAAGAAGAAGAAGGATTCAGAAGAATAACTCCTTTTAGAAGATCTTCAACTCCCAGGTATCAAACTATCTTTCTTGGTTTATGTCATGCATGTAATAATTTTGGACATAAATACGTAAATTGCATAGCTAATAGCAGGAACAGAAACAACTTTGAAATTCATGCAGAAAATGGTTATCCAAGAAGGCATGGTGAAACACAGAGAATAAGCTACAACATGTTTGAATCATTGAGCACTGAAGTGGAATTATACAAGTGCAACAACTTTGGATGCATGGCAAAAGATTTTAGAATGGCAGTCCCTCCTAGAGAATCACAACAGAATAACAATAGTCACAAATAGGAATCTTAGCAGAGAATATGGATAAGAAAGCAGAATCAGTATAACAATGAAGAATGCACACTCACTCTACAAGATAAACACAAGAAATGTGGTTGGCATGTTGACATTGGTTTCTCAAATCACATGATAGGTGATGAAGACAGGTTTCTAACATTGATAAAGGAAAGAGATGGACCAGTCTCGTTTGGAAACAATGACTCAGCTAGAATCATTAGAAAGGGCACAGTTAGAATTTGAAATAAGAATACCAAGGCAGAAAATGTTCTACTAGTGGAATATATGAAACATAATCTTCTAAGTGTAAGTCAAATGTGTGACCAAGGTCACAAACTTACGTTCGATTCACGGAAGAGCGAAATAAGAAAATCAAGTTCAAGAAAATTGATTGCAGCAACTGCAAGAACTTCAAGCAACATATATGTACTAACTGAAATTTGAAACGAAAAGTGTTGTCTAGGAAAGGAAGATGAATTTTGGCTATGGAACAGAAGAATGGGTCACATAAAATTCAATAACCTTGTCAAAGTCAGCAAAAAGGAAGCAGTCAGAGAAATTCCCCAAATCACAAAGCCAACCAACACACTATGAAAGAATTTCCGACAAGGTAAGAAAACAAAGACCAAGTTCAAATCAAAGGAATACTCCATAACAAGACTGTTGGAAATTGTGCATATTGATCTAGTTAGACCAACTAGAGAAAAAGGTTTAAAAGGTGAGCAACACTTTATGTTATTGGTTGATGATTATACAAGAATGATTGCAGTTTGAGATCAGACAATGGAGGAGAGTTTACTTCAAAGGAATTTATGGATTTTTGCAGCAAGCATGGAATAAAAAGGCAATTCTACTTAGCTAGGAAACCTCAAGAGAATGGAGTTGTTGAAAGAAAGAACAGTACAATACAAGAAATGTCTCGAACAATGTTAATGGATTCTAAGTTGACATTTTTTTTTGGACACATGTAGTGCATACAACAATTCACATTCAAAACAGAGTAACGCTCAGAAACAACAGTGACAAAACTCCCTATGAGCTATGGAAAGGAAGACCAACAAATGTGAAGCACTTCATAGTTTTTAGAAGAAAATGTTACATCAAAAGAGAAGATGGTAGAATGGGAAAGTTTGATTCTCATGTGGACAAAGGCATACTTGTTGGTTACTCAAGTAAAAGGAAAGAATACAAGTGTTACAATCTAAGGCTCAATAAAGTTGTGGAAAGAATCAATTTAACGGTTGATGAAACAAGTGGACATAAATTAAAGGAAGAAGAAAATGAGTCAGTGTAACAGGTCTATGAAGAAGAAGCAAATGATGATGAAGCAATAGAAGGGGAACTGATGAAGAAGATCATATAGAAGTATAAGAGAAAGTACAACAAGTACCTCCAAAGACACCTAGCAAATGAATATAGAAGAATCATCCTTCAGATCATATTATTGGGAACAAAGATGCAGGAATTGAGACTAGAAGAAGAATTTATTCACCAGAACAACACCTATCACTTTTATCTTCTATTGAACCAAACAGTTTTGAAGAAGCCAACAATGATGAATTATGGGAAAAGGCCATGAATGAAGAGTTGGATCAAATAGAGAAGAATGGAACTTAGGAATTGGTTCTAATACCAAGGTACAAGAATGTGATCGGCACAAAGTGGGTCTTCATAAATAAATTGAATGAAGATGGACAAGTTACCAGAAACAAAGCTAGATTGGTATGTAAAGGATACACACAGGTTAAAGGTATCGACTTTGAAGAAACATTTTCCCTAGTTGCTAGAATGGAAGCAATCATATTGATCCTAGCTTATGCATGCTCCAAGAATATTAAAGTGTATCAGATGGACGTGAAATCAGCCTTTCTAAATGGGGAAATTGAAGAAGAAGTCTACATTGAGCAACTGGAAGGATTTCAGTTGTCAGAGAACGAATATTATGTGTGCGGATTGAAGAAGGCATTGTATGGTCTAAAACAGGTGCCCAGAGCATGGTATTCTAGCCTGGACAGATATCTACAGAAGGTAGGGTTCAGAAAAGGAAATGCAGACAATAACCTCTACATCAAGGTAACTCAAGATAGTATTTTATTAATTGAAGTTTATGTTGATGATATTATTTTTGGAAGTGACGATGACCAGTTAAGACAAAAATTTGCAAAGTATATGCAGAATGAGTTTGAAATTTCATTACTTCGAAAACTATCCTTATTTTTTGGTCTTCAGATATGTTAAATAAACCAAGGCATTTTTGTTTCTCAAACTAAGTATATCAGAGAAATGTTAAAGAGGCTCGGAATGGAATATTACAAACTAGTTAATACTCCTATGCAAACCAATTGCAAGTTGAGTAAACATGATTACTCAAAGTATACATATTAGAGGAAGTGCATGTCAATGATTGGAAGCTTATTTTATGTGATAACATCCAGACCAGATGTAATGCAAGCAGTTGGACAAGAGGAACGATTTCAAGCAGCACCAAAGGAATCACATGTTCTAGCAGTGAAGAGAATTTTTAGATATCTTAAGGGTACATAAGAGTTTGGATTATGGTATCCAAAAGGAAAGGATCTATCACTTATTTCCCACAGAGATGCAGATTGGGCAGGTTGCATTGATGACCGACGAAGCACCGGTGGAGCAGCATTCTACTTGGATGAGTGATTGGTATCTTAGTCAAGCAAGAAACAGTGATCAATATCATTGTCTACAGAAGAAGAAGAGTATGTTGTAGTAGCAGCATGTCATACACAGGTTCTATGGATGAAAAAAACTCTAACATATATACAGGTTGAGTATGATGATCTCATTCCAATATATTGTGATAATACAAGCGTTATCAATATCTCAAAAAATCCATTGATGCACTGCAAGATGAAGCACATTCCCATCAAGTATCAATTTCTACAGGAATAGGTTGCATAGAAGAACATCAAAGTTGAATATGTGGGAACAAAAGAACAGGTTGCATATATCTTCACAAAACCACTTCCAAGGGAAGCCTTTGAGTATCTTCGCTAGAGAGTCAAAGTAATTTCTACTCCAAACTGAATTATTTTGAATGCTTGTCTTATATTTCTTAGATTTACATGAGGAAGAAACATAAAGAGGACATTTCAAGTTGGGGGAGCAGTTTCAAGAAGATTTTGTCAGGGGAAGCAGCCCTAAGGACAGTTTAGGTTAGGGGAGCAGTTTCAGGAAGATTTTGTCAGGGGAAGCATCCCCATGGACAATTCAGTTAAGGGGAGTAGCCACGGATGGAAATTTACCTTTTCCATTGATTTCAAAAGGGGAGAGATTCATCATATGCATATAGAGAGTTATATTCTTGGAGAGAGAGAACAGAGGCATGTTTCCAGGGGGAGCGATGGTCATAGAGGGAGCATGAACGATATGACTTCAGTGTTGCATCAAAGTGTTGCCATCAATGCCAAAGGGATATATTGTTGATTAATTGGGTTGGTTGTCATTGATGTCAACCCTTGAAGCAAGTCTGGTAGAAAATTATGGTAGCCCCAACAGTATGGTTAAGTCACTTCATTTTGATTGATGTATAATAGTATGAATATTAATATATTTGCAGGTAAGAATATTCTAGATGGATAGTACATGTCATGTCATTTATGGTGATATGTGGAACGTCACATAACTCCTCACGGTTAGAGAGTTATGGCCTTGTGAAGTTGGAGAACCCTCATGAGTTATCTAGAAGGTCAAAGACGTCAAATTATTCTAGAAGATCCTAGAAAAAGTTAACTAGTCAAGTGGGTGAAACTAGGAGTTAATCATGGGTTAAGTTGTTGCAATAAGAAAATAATTAAAAATAATTTAGTTGCAACTAGAAGTGGAGAATTTACTATTTGTAGCAAAGTGGGTTAGAAGTGGACAAGTGGTTAGAAGTGGGTTAACCTTAAAACAAGGAAATTGGGTTAAGTTGGTTAGAAGGTAACCCCTTGAGGAAGCTACATGGAAGTATAAATAAGAGAGAAAGGCTCTCCTATTAGCACCTATTGAGCACATTGAATATCTATTATTTTGTAAGGTTTATTGAAGGTAGTCATTGATACATCTGAATTTACGCAAGTCTGAGGTAGCATGAAGGGTTAATGGTGAAAGTTTCGGAATTGCAGAAAATATTGAAAAAAAAAAAATAGTTTTTGATGTGTACAAGGGCTACAGTTGAAAAAAGTGTGTACATATTCAGGTTGAAGAAGGAACAATCATGTACAGTTGTTAAAATCCATAAAAACTTGAGAAGATGAGGATTCCAGGTCTCTAGAGTCTGAAAGCAAGATCCCAAGAAGGTCTATAGTGATCAGGTACAACATATATATCCAAAGGATCAAAAGGTATGTATTATTTCTATGTGTAGTTGTATATTGTTGTCTACAAGAGATATGGTCATGGGGTTTTGAGGATTTTCCCTAGAGAGGTTATCGATTGCATGGCACTTACTGTATAAGTCAGATCTACATAAATACAGTGTTGGTATAATTAATATCTTTCATTGGGACATCTTGTTGGTGTTGAGGCATATCTTGTATGTCTTGGCATATGGTTAAGGGTTTTTGTGGAACATGGCTGAGAGCTTGTATTTGTGAAGTGGGTGTGAATTGGTTGATGTATTGAGAGGTTGTATATCAGTAATGGTTTGATGTCTAGTCCATGTGAGGGTTATTATACTTGTTCATGATTATACACACTTGTAAGGCACATGACTAGAGAGATATAGATGCACTTTGTTAAGAGATATATATGAGGATGTATGCATAGGGCACAGCTATAGTCTAGACACAGTGACAGGTTGTAGGTTTATGTGACAGACGTAGCAAAGGGTCAGAGTTTTTCAGGAAATATAAAACCCTAGTTTTCATAAGGTCTACACAGGTTGTAGTATAAACAGGCCACGTACATACATAGGATGCTACATGCAGGTTGCATACATACGCGAGCTACAGCACAGAAAGGTCAGTACCTCTTAGGTTTTTCTTGGTAAAGGAAAGTTACAGGTACAAGTTGATCATAGGTCTTTGGTACAGGTTGTTGGTACATATTGGTACAGGTTTACAGTGGTATATCTCATAGTGACAGAGTGGCAGTGGTTTATTCATTTCACTTATATTTCAGGGTGACAGGACGGGTCAAGGATAGGTGGTTGTAGCCACCTTTTGTTTGTAGCCAAAGAACATAGGGGGTTGTAGCCTCCTTCTGGTTGTATCCATAAAATTGGGGAGTTGGAGCTTCCCTCAGGTTGTAGCCTAGAAATATAGGGGTCAGAGCCTCCTTCTGGTTGCAGCTGGAGAACAAAGGAAGTTGGTGATTCCAATGAATTTAATTCTTAAAGAAATATAAGAAAAAGCATTCTATCGTTTTCTCCCACATTGGGTTTCCACGTAAAAATATGGTGGACTATCCATGTGTGTGATTGTTCATTGTTTATGATTTATTTGCTTTTCACTTATTTGATGATAATGTTACATTGATCATAAATATAAAGAACACTTACATACTTTGGTTAAAAGGATTAAAAATAGCTATTACTGATTCACCCCCACTCTCAATAATCCAACACTTTATATGCATAATTTGAAGAAACCAACCACATATTTGAATTCCTTTTGAAAAAATACCCAATTTCAAAAACTAAATCATCCAAGGAGTCTGGGAAGTGGAGATATTGTTAATTCAAAATAAGTATTCTTTAGGTTTTTTTCTCTTGTGATGTCTGTGAATTTCGTAGATTGAATATATTTTGATAGGCTGCACAAATTTCAAGAAAACGGATGCTAGTATATCTATCGAAGCTATGGTATTTCATAATTGGTTTCATAATAGAAAATTTGAGAAGTATAATTGAAGTTATGATCATTTTACATTTTCATCCTTAAACCCTAACTACATAAAGGAGATCCATTGAAGAGTAAGTGATTTTCTTTAAAAACCTAGTTCTATTTTTGGGTTTTCACAACAAGATGCTCTTTTATTTTAATCGAAAATATGATGCTCATAGTATTGAAGAATACATAATAGAGACAAAGTTTCTATGGTGAAGTTCATGGAGATATTGGGTAAGTGCTAGTTTAAGAGGTGATGTGTATATTTGGTGGGATTCGCCTCACTATAACAAGAAGATGGATCTTTTAGATGAAGAAAATGAAAAAAAAAATAGATAGGTGGTCTCATGTTGTGAAGAAGGATAAGAATAACACTAGAGATTTATTTTCATATTACAAGTTCATGGATGTATTCAGCAAGAGAAGGTCATTGTTTCTATTAACCCTAGTTGGAAACATAATTTCATCAATGTTAACTTATCTAAAAGATTGAAAGTACCCACAAAGAATATGCAAAACACATAGGTTGAATGTGAAAATGTTCAATTTTTTAAAGATTTGAAAATTACCATGGATAAATAGGTGTTGCATTTATATTTTTATGTTATAGATATGGATGATGTGGATTTGTTTTGGGATATCCTTGCACGATATCAATTGGAAAATTTAATATTAACTTTTAAAGAAGTTTATGAATATTTGGAAAAAAGAAAATAAGATCACATTGTGGGATATGTCTCTTAGTAAACAAGAAGGGCCCAAGGGGCCACATGAAGAAATAAATGTAGAGAAAATAATCACAGTACCTACTGACACGTCAGATGAAGAGTCTAGGGTTGAATTTAAAGAAGAGACTATAAAATAAATTGAATAAAATATCCAAGAAGGTCATAAACAAGACGAAGAATCTAAGGAACCACATGTCTAAGAGTCAAAGAAAGAAGAATCAATCATTAAGGTTGTTATATAACACCACCCACACCACAAAGAGAAATAATAGTCATCAAGGCAAGGGCATGGACATTAGAAAACTTACTATGTATCAACATGGAAACAAAGAGACAACTAGTATGGATGTACATGGAGGACTAAAATAAATGCATATATATATTAGAGTAGCACAATGAAGGAATGGATCCCAATAAGAAACCAGAAACAAGATTGAGGAAAGGCCATATTTGGACCGCATGTCCACATTTCACTAGACTGGATGAATGCTCATGCATGGTTCTAGTTGATCACATTTATTAGTAAGTCATATTATAGGGCTTCTTCCCATGTTTCAAGGATGAAACATGCCAAGGGAAATGGAATGTAATGTACCTAGGGGGGGTAATATCGAGTACCTAGAGAGGTACCCAATGAGATAATGAATGCAATGTGGCCATAAAAATGGAATATTCCCCCTATTTAATTAAAAGGAAATAATATAATAATAAGGGTTATTTGGAATAGACCCCTAGGAATACTCATGAGAAAGTATAAATACAAATGAATACCATTGTATTGGAGGTGTTTTGGATTGTATTGTCTTGTAGAAATCATGGCTTGTGGACCGATTCCTTTCATAAGGAGTATTTGATGGTGTTACCCTACCTTAAGGGTTCTTCTCTATATTCTTGTGTTGTTCATGGTGAATGTTTTTGTATTTTGGATGTTCAAGGTTTTTTTTCTAAGTTAATGGATATATCTCTCTTATATCTTTGAATTTTTTCTATAATTGCACATTTTCATTTAGAGAAGATTCTATGAGCTAGGCTTGACCTTGCAATTTTACTACTAGTAGATGTAAATTTCACATAGTCCTTTGTATATGATCCCATCAGATACTAATGGTGCAATTTTGGTGTGATCATGTATCCATTTTGAATATTGAATTGGAGAAGAACACACAAACCTTCTTGACACCACAATTTTGACACAAATATATGCCCATTTTGGAGTATATTTTTGGGCATTTTGCCAATATGTTTGTCATGTCTAGGTTGGATATGGAGCATATTTTCATAGGTTTTCTAACTTAAAAGGTATAATAAGACTCTAAGAATGGAACTAAGAATGGAACCAAAGTGAAGAAAACATTGCGAGGTATGTGTTGTGCACCCACAACTACCCACCAAAATTCTCTACCTCAGAGGATTTCAGAGGTACCCCTGTATTAAAATTTTAGCAAGGGATTTGATCACTACTAACTTGATTATTTATTGATCCAGGAAACTAGCATTTTGTCTATGCATCTCTAATCCTAACCCAAGAACACATATGATAGTAAAAAAATTTATGAGTTTTCTCCCTACATTTGTCATCCCTCTTTTACAATGAGTGAGCTTTAAGTCCTGCCAGGTCCTAACAGCAATTGTTAAGATGTATCACCTTTCCCAAGGGATATTAGACAACTCTCTATCGAAACAAATTTCCTCAGAGTGAAATAAAATGCAACCCCATTTTCCCCTCCAATAAGCTACTTCTGATAGCATTGTCAGAGAGCTCTCTATCAGAGTATTTGTCATCATAATGACTGCATCTCGTGCACACTATCAACTCTGAAGGAACTTATCCAATGGACATATCTCAGTACATGTAAATTCACTACACTATAAAGTTCTTATACTGTTCCTTTGTGGCAAGTGATCACTGGCCTAAAGAACTGGTTTACATGGTAAATGTAAGACCTGTGGAGTGGGTCCCTCACATAATTGAACATTATGTGGAAAGCATCAATTTGTCAAATCCAGATGTTTCAACCTCCCCACAAGTAAGTTTTACATTCATACATGAAATATTTTCAAGGTGGAAATATTATTTCGATACCTTACCCATCTGAACGATGACTAACCGTGATACATTTTTCTCTCCAATGACCTTCTTTGATGAAAGTAGCGGAACCCCTATATCGAAACGAGTTTTTCATATTATGTTTCATTTCTTACTGTAAACTACGATAAAGATAATGTGAAGTGTTGAAGTGTTGAACTAAACAAACATGTTATGCACACTGAGTAATGAATAACACGTGCAGATATATAAAATCTCTTTCTAGAACATTTATCAATGCAAAAACATAATATTCTCTTGATAAATTCCCCATCATAGAGCAAGAGCACCTTAAAAAAAAATGTGGATCATCCTGATGACTCTATCCACTAGTACTATCGAGGAAATTTGTAGGCTTGATATTTCGATACACGGATCTAGGAATATTTGATCATCTGAGAGCATTAATGATGGTGCATTCCTCCACCAAGACACAGGTTGTTTTCCACTAAGCATTAATTATAGATTATTTGGGGCAAATTATGAATACATAAAAACTTTTTAACCCTAAATAACATCTCAATTGTCGTATGCAAGATTGTATGAATTGTGTTGTTCTTAATATAGTTTCGAGATGATATAAAACCTCTATAGATTTCCAAGATGATAGGTATCTGAATAATTAAATTTTATCAGTTATATTGTTGTGTTAATTTAGTGGAATTATGTGGGATTTTTCTATGGAAAAAAATTAGAACAACACTATGTCTCGTGTGCAAAATAGAAGAGGGAAAAACCCCCTAGAGAATGGGCATGAACCTATCATGAGTTTACATGACCTTCTAGATACGTACACACCACAATGGGATGGATAACTATCTTAGGTACTATGAAATTTACAGAATTTTCAACAGTGGAGACTTCCCGCATGAGGATGAAGACTTGGACGAAATATCAGAATATTTAGAAAAGTTGTATTTATCTTATAACAGTTCGTCCAATGATTTTTCCTTATAATGACACAACAAGATGGTGCCTCATGCACCTTGACAAATACTTATCTGCAATAATGAGAAAATCAAAGCTTTAGTTAGCATCTCTAAGGCCAGAGGATATATGACTTTGATATCACCTCCTAGGACCTATAATTTCCTTTAACGATCCATTTCTAAAGAAGTTCAAGAAAGACAATGAAGAGTTCAAAGAATTAATGAACGATTGGTGGTGTGATGATTTGAGAATGGTCAATAAAGGAGAACGACTCATTCTTTCACAATATCTTAAGAAACCCTACAAGTTGTTGAACACTATGATATGGAGATTTTATGGGGAGGAAGAAAGTACCCAATTTCATATGGAATGGTTCCCTATGGCATGCACAATGGTGAATATGGGCCAAATCTTTAATTCGGAAGATATATTGGCCTTTAATATTTTTCATAAAGTTAAGGAAGCCCTAGGTTTGAAAAATCTCAACTCCTACATGTCTACATTCCTAATTGATGCAATATGATTTTCTATACATTTTCTTGCTTTTGGATGGAACTGGAACTCTATCTAGCCACATGTACATTTATATTGTTTATAATTATGGGATGTTAATTTTAAGAAGTAAATTTATGAAACTTGTGATTATTTCCTTGCTCCCCTGCACACCATAATGTTTGTGTACCCATTGTTATAGAACAAGTTGTAGGTTGGGAAAAGCCCGACCCAACCACAAAATAACATGCTACAATTTGGTAATCCTACACCCAATGTCACCTTGATGTAGGTCTCACACTTCAAGGGTGACTAGGTCACTCTAGGGAGGTGATCTCGGTGACCCTAGGTGGGAAAGAGATGTAGATGAATGGATATGGAAGTGGAGCCCCTAGAGGTCAAATCTAAATGGAGTGAAATGTGGAAAGATATGCCTTATAATTCAAGTGATTGTTTCCCTAAAGGTATAGTACTTCTCTGGATGATTGTACCTACCTGAGACACAAGAAAATCCAACTTGCAATGATATATGTTAATATGGATCGAAGTTAAGCTTGTTTTCCCTAATTTGCAGCAATAGATGACAGTTTATAGCAGCAAATAAAACATTCAAATCAGCATACAAATATCTAAACCAGTTAAGCAAATCAACATTAAGATTAGCAAAAAATATGGGCTGAAAATGGCACTTAAGAGGCAAGAGAAGATGATTGTTGTAAACATGTATTTTTAGCAGAAAATTGCAGCCTTATGGCTGTACCTTTCAGTCACTTATATCATCAAGTTACACCATCAAAATATGCCAATGATTATCCCAAAAGATGCGCCCCAGTTAGTAGACTTAGTGAGAAAAATTTAGGAGCTAGTCTAGGGTTAGTTTAGGAGTTATGGTTAGTAGTTTATCTAGGTTAGATCCACCCTAATGGTTGTAGGTTAAACTTTGTAACAGAAATTTAAGTAGTGGGAGAGAGGGGATGCCCTATTAGGGGAATATTTCTCTCAATGTGGCAAACCAACTTCAAGCAAGAGATATTTCAAAAGACAAAAATTCATGTTTCCCAAGGCAATGATTTTATATCTCCAATGCAAAAAATAGATGACTAGTGCCCTTACTATTGGGTTAATGGAGTCAAATAAATGAACTAGATATGCTACTTCCTTGGGGGTGTAAATACTCTTACTTCCCAAGGAAATTATCTCTAGTTAGGGTTTGAGAATGAGGGGTGTAAATCCTCTTACTTCCTCAAACAAACCCTTGCAGCATCAATGAACTTTAAGCAATAAATGATGGAGACTAGAGTGGGGGTGTAAATACTCTTACTTCCCACTTAGATCCTACTGCAACAATCCTTGACTTGAAAAAATGATAGAATAAGAGTAAAATACCATACCAAAATCAAGAAAGATGCTAAGATAATCCACCATAAAAGCTAGAAAGCATTCATCCAAGGCTAGCGCCTCACTACTCCATCAACAATTTGCAAGAGATAGACAATAAAAAAGTGCACAAGAGACAAGTATAGCCAAGTGTAGAGAAAATTTCAGATCAAGTCCTCTCACAAGAGGGAGATTTATGTCCAAATGAGATCTTATGATCTCTTATTTATACAAAATGTCACCAAGGTGACTTGTCCATATATTAAGGGGTAAACGACAAGACTAGAGGTCTACAACCTTAATATTTCCCCCTTTAAAAAAGTAATATTAAACAACTCATTTAAAATTTCACTTTTGCACAAATAAAACCCTAATTTTACATGGACATCACCCCTTTAGGGGACGTTTTTCCAATTGGGACAAGTCGTTGGTGTTGGAGAAGCTATGGTATGCCTCCAAAGGCCACATGTCAAGCATATAGGAAATCACCACATGGCCAAGGCCTCTTCCTCCTCAAAATTTCCATGTGTCAATCTGTGGCAACACCACCACCAAACCCTATCCCCCAAGTATGACGTTAATCTCAAAATGAAGACATTTTTCCCCTCCTGGGAAAATCGTTTGGCATGTGAGGGCTGGGCTAGGCTTTCCACATCATCTTCTAGGTATTCAATATTTTATCTCTTTGATCTAGCATGTAGACCCTTAGCATCCAACATGTGGTCTTATAGCCCCATGGAATCCCAAGCTAGGCTTGTTCTCCCAAAAATGTCCACCAACTAGGCCCTGCAAAGATAAATGAGCACGCCCTGCAAGGATCTCAAGTCATAACATCATGATAAGTGAATCCAATCAATAAATGAGCCACCTAAGCATGTGCATCAAATATCACTCTATCAAACAATTAATTTCTCAAAGACATTATGCGAATTTTCAAGCTTTAATATGGGAGGGTTGATGAGGTGTCCTATTGAGTAGATATTTTCCTAGGTCAAGGAGACTTTCCAAGGGATTCCTCTCGAATCCATGTAAAGTGGGTGAAGTGGTTGGGGTCAAGACTCAATGGGAATAAGGCTCATGACATACAAGTGGTCATAGTGTCTCATTCATGGGTGCCTTTGTAGAGGGTGTGTGGTACCTTTGTTCGCAATGCACTTTTTCCAAACCCATTAATTGCCATTATTTTATTCTTTCATAATTTTAAGGAGAGGTTGAAGGTCACTACCCTGGCGTGGTGACCATAGAATGGAAATGTCACCCATAAACACCTAGTGGAAATGAGAAGGTTGGCTCGTGATGAGACCTTGTTTCTCTCATCCATGCAACTAAGATCCATTACCCTGTTTTGGTGACCATATGATGGCAATGTCATACCACTAGATATTCCTGGGCGTGATAGGTCGGCTCGTGATGAGACCTCCTATCCTTAAACTAACCTTTTAATCATTATTTATTATATTGTGGGTCCCTGTTACTCAAATAAAAGTGTTTAATTGATTTCTTGGGTGATCCCCGGGTGAAGCATCTACAAGGTTCATACAAGGCTTTTATCTTTTACCCAACATCAATCCCTCTCGTCCTTCAGCCCCTTCTTCCCATAGAATGAGGGACAACCCCTTCTTGGGTCAATACACCCTAAAATCCCAAGAGATAAGGAAATGTAGGGGAATAATGATGGAAAATGGTAAGTATGTTCGGTAATGGTATGATGGCTCTTTAAGGGAGTTTCTAGTAGCAAACCCATCCCCAAGGAAGATCGCTTACTAGGGCACAATGTCAACCACCAAGGTGAAGCAGGGAAAAAGGCATAATGTCCAAGCATATATCATGAAATATAGAGCAGTATAAGATACAACATACTCAATTGGCTTAAATATTGAAATGATGTTCACCATAATACTGACTTGTGCCTCATGGAGCAAGGCCCACTTCCTTCCAGAAGCCAGTTGATGTGGTGGATGCCATTTGGACATATGTGACCATATGTGGTGGTGAGAGGGGTTTATAATTATGTAAAAGGATCTTGTTGGTCATGTAGTCTCTCAGCACTCCATATCTGCAACCTAAGGGCCTCGAGACATAATCTCCTTAGTTATCCACAAAATGGGGATAACACCCACCATATAGAATATCACAGGAGGCCATAGAAACTTTAAATAATATTGGAGATTGGTATATGGGAAAGGATTACACATATATTAGGGTCTATGGGAACTTCGAGGACCCACATATCCTACCCAAATATGTTTTCGATAGGTTACCGGTTCAAGAGATAGCTTAAAAAACAAGAAACTATCGCCCACATTCCCTATAAACATAGGAAGGTACACATTATCCAATGGCCCTCATGTTAGGAAATAAGTTGAAGCCTTGCAAGAGATATGCTTGTGTACAGAGGAACCTAGAGAGCATGACCAAAAATATATAGAAATCAATCATTTAAAGTTTGTTGGCCTAAATCACCTTGTGATTCATGACACTACAAGGAGAACAATTTATAGCGGAGGTTTTTGTAGAGGTTTTTAGTGTAACAAAATTTGGAAAAAATTTCAAAAAAAACCTCCACTACAACCTCCTGTATTGGTTTCGAATTTTTTAGCAGATTTTCTATATAACTAAAAAAAATTAGGTGGGTGAAGGTTGTAACCGAGGTTTTTTTCAGTGTGTTTCTTGTCAAAAGGCACCGGTGTGGTATGGAAAAACTCACATCGATACGTTAATATAATCAAATGCACTAGTATTGTAACATCCCCAATCCTGAGTTGGGTTATGACACACGAAAACTCCAACTTTGATATAACCATTTTAATTAACTGATATGCTTTGCATATGCAAAAAATTATACAGTTCTATGCAATTCTAACATCATATATACTTAAGTATCATTAAAACAATAAATACCCATAACATAAAAGAGATAAATATGCACATAGTAATTAAATAAACACATAGTGGACAATTATCTTGTATAAATAAGCCATTGATTGCATGAAGACCTGAGAATTTCCTCCCTGCCATAGACTTTGCTACTCATAAACTTAGCAGTAGGTCACCCCCAAGCTGGGGCTAAAACTCCACCTGGGAAAAGGAATCCTAAAGCGGGGTAAGGTCTCCCAAATAGGCTCAGACTCAAGTGTCAACTCTAGAAAACATCATACACTCCCTCATTCCCCACATTCCTATCCCACCCCAGGAAGTGTTCCCCTTCTCTGATAAACATTCCTTTGGCTACCCCACTTCTCTTTCGGGGCTTCAACAACAGGTCGGACAGGAAGTCTTAGAGCCTTGTAGTTGCATCTTGGCACCTTGGGAATCAATTTCCATAAGTTCTCTCACCTGGAGAGAATTCTCACAATCCTGACAACATATTATTTTTTGTCCACGAGCCTAAAAACCCACCTCTTCAATTCAAAACTAGCTCTAAATACTTCCAGGTACAAGTACAATGATGAAAGCAAGGTATGGATGATATGAGAGTGAGAGAATGAATGATGGAGGAATTATGGGAAAATGAACTAATTTCCAAAAAATATGTGCATGTTCCCAACTTGACCTTTTCATGTTCAGAACTACATGGTCCCACTTCCCCCCCACTTGGGTGATATGTTTCCAATAATTAAGGACTTATGATATATTTATATCCATCACTTTAGACTTTATACTTTATGAATATTAATAATATATTCCTTTGGCCTTAATCCTTCTTATCTTAGCCCCTTTCCTAGACTCTTAGCCCCCCTTTATGTTCGGGTCCTAACCCGCACATAGGTAGAGAAATATATTTGGATGTAATAAAGGTCAATATTAATAAGGCCTTTCAATAAAATAGAATAAGGCAGATGTAAGAAGACCTAATATAATCTTCCGCTTCTAGAAGGATCTTCCTCTAGATGCTTCTCTTGATAGACATATTTAGTATAAATAAGGGTCGAGGGTATGAAAACCCTAGCTTGG
>JZKD02S1085571.1:0-13137 GCA_000966675.3 Picea glauca | reverse complement strand
ATTAATCTAATAATAAAAATAATAATAATGACATGATTAATCCACAATGGGGATTTAATCCAATAACAAAATAATAAGAATGCTCTTCGCAGTTACATTATTTCAACATGTTGCAACCTACAGTTCTGTAGTTAATACAAAGTAATACAATTTTGAGCATATATCATCTTTTATTATGAGTTTGTGAGTGGTTAAATTGAGAATAATTCTGAGTGAAGGAAGGGATCCCTTCATCTCAGAATTAGAGCCCTTGTTATTGAAATTTATGTAATAGTGTGATGTGAATTCATTAAATTTTTACATTCTACAATCATTTCAGTAGTCTATGTGTTAAGAATTATTTTCTATAATTAATTCTCATTTCCGAAGTATGTGTTGTTTGTGCTGATATATGTCATCAAGGTCATTCTTTAACATTCATAATTTTGGGTGGTTCTTTGGTTTCTAGAGTTTCATTTAGCATTAGTGCATTTTATGGCCATTCTGCAATTACAAATTGACTACTCATGCCCAAGGAATGCTTGAATGCATATGTTAGTCTTTAATTTCCAGTCGTGTGAAGATTGATTTCAATAACTAGTGAGATAGTTTTGCATATACTTTATTGAGCACTTCACAAACAAATTATTTGTCATAATTTGACACCCTTACTGGGGAGGTTCTTAAGGATCTAATCTCAGGGTAAATGCAGGGTGGAGCGTAAGACAAATGAATCAACCAATGTAATTAGCTCTAGTGAGTCTCCACATGATCTTGTATGTTGGGATTTCAGTAGTTCTTTATTTATGTTTTTCCAAACTAGCATTATAGAAGAGTGGAGTGCAAGTCGAAGGAAACAACCAATGTAACAACTCTAGTGAGTCTCCATGGGAAGTGGAGTGTAAGTCAAGGGAAAAATCTGACGCAACTAGTGAGTCTCTATGGGCCTTTTTGTGTTGTGAATTTCTTTTTTTTGGAACATAAATTTCAGTGGAAAACTTGGTGAAAACATGTTCCTAACAACATGAGGTGTCCAAGTACATGCTTTTTCTTTGACATTTTCTTTATGTAGAAGTTGTAGTTTTTTATTCAAAAGACACCCGATACAATGATCCATGTGTAATATGGGAATCAAAATCCAGAAAGGAGCCTTCAAAGATGTGCAAGAGTTATTAATTAAAAGAATATGTTACTCCAGGAGATCTCTCGAATCCTTGCAGTAGCAGGAAACATTTCTACATCTGAAGAGGAGAAAATCCTGACAGCATTCAAGAACATACCTGCACTCCAGAAAATATAATATCAAAAGTTCCATGAGAAACAAGGAGAAGAGATCAAAGAGCCATGGACGATATTTTATGGAGAGTAGAACTTGGAGCACGAGATTGAAGAATTTCTTGCATGTTTAGATCCCTTGTGCATTCAAGAATGTGAGAGTCAAGTCTTTGAAGATGTTTAGAATATGACAAAGAAGGACATGCAATCCAATGATACTAATGAAGAAGGGGATCAAATGAGTAGTGATTACATTGAAGAATGGTTTCAGATAGTCATAAGGCCAAGGTACCACTCCATCCTTCAACACTTATTGGCATCATCTTCTCCTGATAAGATAGAATCCTATATCCTGGTACTTATTGAGGTATACTTCTCATGTGTGTATATGGGTACATTTTTAATTTTGTTACGCACATGGCTCCATTGGAAATATTCTTATACTTGAGAAGAGGCTCTATTTTTTCTCAAGTAGGGTAGGGTAGTGAATAAAGTTTCAAATAAATATTGGCTCAGTTTCAAGTATATAAGGTGTCATCCTCTTCATTACATATACCCTGAATTGTTGCAACAGTCATTCCCAAATTTTTTTTTTTCTGTTTCTGTTTCTGTTCTTGTTCCTGTAGTACATCATTTCTAGAAATTTTGTAGTTGCACGAGTATTTTTATGGATAAGAGTGCAAAAAATGGTCAGAATCATCTCATTCCCCTACCTCACATGCATGAGGAAATGAAATGATTTAGGTATGGGGGAGAAGGATATGGTAGATGGATGAAATTCATAGTAATATCCTATAGGAAGGTTGTTACAACGAGATTTCTCCAGTGGTCATTTTCTTTGATTTCCTGTAGTGGCCTGCTTCAAGGGAACTTTTTGCACAACGATCATAAGAAGATGAGGCCAAAATAAAAAATTCTGGGATATGGTTTTTGTACCTCAGATGGTAAATTGAGTATCAAACGGACAAAATTTTAAAAAAGTGCATAACGAAGAAACTGTGGGTATGGATTTGAAGAAATTTTTTCATATTTTTCCTGTAGTCTCTTGCAACAAATTTTTGTTCATGTAATGGCCTCCAAGGTTGGCATAGTATCACAACTTGAGACAAAATTTGGGCTCCTTGGTTTTGTTGGAAAATGTGTCAATAAGGTTTCATGTTGTTTAGAAGTTTCCTAGGACACACATTGTTGATATTTTATGTAATTTCAGAAATTATTCCTAAGTGTAATTGTATTGGTTATTCCTAAGTGTAATTGTATTGGTTAATCCTAAGTGTAAATGTATTGGTTATTCCTAAGTGTAATTGTGAAAGGGTTTATTGATAATTCATGTCTTTTAGGTCTTTTAGAGTATAAATAGAGGTTATATCGAGTCATTTTGAGCACTCATTGAATATAAGTACAAGAGAGTCGTACACACTTATCTAGGAATCTATTCTAGGTTCATGTATGGGTATCTTTGGTCTTGATTTCAGGAAAGAGCATTGTATGAAATTGTACATGTTGGAGGAATCTATACTGAGGAAATTTTATAGGGTTTTATCCCCCTTGAGGGTTTCCCTAAGGATATATCTTGTTGTTTTGTGGATATCTATCTTTTAGTTGTGTTCCTTTTTCATATTCAATAATAATATATATACAATATCATATCTCTTGAAACATCAACATGGTATCAGAGAAGGATTGGGCCTGACCCCCTCACAGGAGGGCCTAGGGAAATGGAAAAACAATGGGACCTATGAGAGTAAGAGAGTAGATAGTTTGAGTGAGTGAATTAATAATATGTTTGCAGTAGTGTGTCTTTCCATCACATTGACATGATGACTATGAGTGAGAGCCATTAAGGGTAGTGATAATTGAGAAGGCTTGTTGGAGTCACTAGAAAATTATCTGAAAGAAGCCATACTCCTCTACGAAGATCCCAGGCAAGCCACCTACGAAGGAGATAGATTGAGAAGATTATGTATTTCTCCTTATTTTTGTTGATAGTGTTCATTTGGAAACACTTGAAAGGTTTCATTATTACAATCTATGTAGCTACAATGAAAATAAACATAAATAACAAGTTCTCTCAAGCCAACACAATCCTATAAGAGAAGTTTCAAAAGAAGAGGGAACTGTGAAATAAAGATTTCTAAAGAGTCATCTATCAGATCCATGCACATGAAGGTGTAATACAAGAGATATTTAAATATGGCGAGTTGGGTTGGAATACAGGTGAGAATATAGTTTTCAAGTTGGAGCATAGTGAGATGAGTGCAGGAGAAAAGGGCCTCTGAGGCTTGGATTTCCCTTGGTAGGTAATATTTGAGAATGAGCACTTTGACATTCTTCCTGGAAATGAACTCCAACCAATTCGATATGATTTGGGTGGTAAATGGCAACGACATTGAATTTGTGACAGTGGGACTCCACCCTGCGATGTTGTTGGTGAGACCATCAGATCTGACGAATGTGATTGCAATATGTTGGATATTATATTCTACAATGTTTCCATGGAGAGGGGATCGGGTGTGGGAGGTTGTAGATATTGTGGTGTCAGAAAATAGGGAGAGAGGTCTAGATTGGGAATTTATCTTTAAAGGAATTCCCATCATTTAGAGAGGATGAAACATTGGACTACCTATCTAAAGGGGATTTTAGAAAGGATGAGACAAAGGAGGTTGTCTGGAAATGTAGACAATTTTCCCAAAGCTATGCCCATTTATGGAATAACACTGATTCCCAAAGTACACATGCAATCACTTAAAATTTTCAAGTGAAAAATGGATGGATGATGCATAAACATAAATTTATCAGAGTCTAAAAGGTCCAAAACAAATCTAGCACAATCAAGAAGGTTGAGGATATTTTTGTAGGGTTTCATTCTTCCTTCCTTTGTGATTTGGGATCCAATGATATTCTTAGTGTTACAAAAACGGTGACATAAGTGCAGGGATAGTAACAACAAGAGCGGTGATGGGGAGTACTAAAACTCTATCGTAAATAGACATTGTAGATGAGAGTGGTGAGTTAACGAGGGATGAAGGAATTTTGTGTCTGTTCCTCACCTAGGTGCTCCAACAACTCTTTGGAAGAGGAAGAGAGGAGCATAAAAACTTGCATGAGTTCTAGGATAGAGAATTTCTTATAGAACAACAACCTCATTTAGACTTTGGTTGTCATATCCTTGGACAGTGATAAATAATTAAGAATGTGGACCCAACCCTGTGAGAATGGAGGATCCATCATCTATAGGGTTATTGAGAAATACTATCACAAGTTTTCCACCTTGATCATTATCTGTATCATGAACAGGAAATGTGTTTGCAAGGATCACTGCAACAAACTTTAGAACGAGACATATTGTTGTTTTTCTCTTATTTTGTTTTGGGCAAGTTGGCATGGAAATGCTTGTTCCTTGGATATTTTCTTGTTCTTGTTCTAGGAAAGTTACCATGTATACCTGGTTAGTAGATTATGGTGATTTTAGGCACATGAAATTTTACCGAGATTCTTATACTATGTGACACTCATGGATCTTATTCACGAAGACCAAGGATGAGGTATTCAATAGATTCTAAGAGTCCAGAGCTCAAGTAGAGAACCTGACAGAGAAGAAGATCAAGATCAACACGAGTATTTGGTGAGGAGTTATCAACGTGGACATAATAAGCAGTAACAAACCATTTCTAGTTGAGATCACGTGAAGCTTGTGTCAATGTGTTGATGTGGTGGTTACCATGATGTTGTGTGTTTTGGAAAATTGAAATATTTTCACAGAGTCATAGAGGGAGAAACTAGTGAGGTAGACTAGACAATCACGTTTTTCAGTGACAGAGGGAGTTGGCCTCTAATTTCGATATGAAGGATCTTGTTCCGATGTACTATTACTTGGGATTGGAGGTATGGAAAAATATTAGTTAAATATTCCTAGGTCAAGGGAAGTATGCAATGGAAATCCTAAAGAGGTTCGAGATATTGGATTGCAAGGAAATGGTTACACCTATGATATCAAATATGAAGTTGTTGTAGGATACGACTTCAGAGACTGTGAAAGTTACGTTATACAGGAATATGGTGGGTTTGTTGATGTATTTGACAAATACATGACCAGATATATGTTTTCTTGTGAACGCCCTGAGTAAGTACATGGTTGACCCAAGACATGTTCACTTGATTGCAGTAAAACATGTGATGAGGTACCTTAAAGGTAGAGTGGATTATGGTGTTATGAGGAAAATCTCTCTATGGCTAGGGGTAAACCACAATAGATGGAAATGACTGCACAAATCAACTATATTCTCAAGTATTCTATATATACAAATATGCTAGCAAGACAATATAAAAGGCCTACCTCATCTAGACTTTTGATGAAGTCCACCATTGAGCACTTGACCCAAAGCAATATACCTGCAACTAGTCCTCAACAACCAAGAAACACAAGCATATGGTGATAATATATGATGTTTTCACATTCAATAGAATAATCCATCAACATTCATAACACATACGCCCATGGAATAATAATTCAAATATTTTCAAGATATCAATTGGACGATAAAAGAGTATTTCTATTAAGATATAATTAACAGAAGTGAATAAGTTACAGACTTCCGTGTCTGCACGGTTCAGAACTAAGAAACTGAGTTCCTTCCAGNATTAATCTAATAATAAAAATAATAATAATGACATGATTAATCCACAATGGGGATTTAATCCAATAACAAAATAATAAGAATGCTCTTCGCAGTTACATTATTTCAACATGTTGCAACCTACAGTTCTGTAGTTAATACAAAGTAATACAATTTTGAGCATATATCATCTTTTATTATGAGTTTGTGAGTGGTTAAATTGAGAATAATTCTGAGTGAAGGAAGGGATCCCTTCATCTCAGAATTAGAGCCCTTGTTATTGAAATTTATGTAATAGTGTGATGTGAATTCATTAAATTTTTACATTCTACAATCATTTCAGTAGTCTATGTGTTAAGAATTATTTTCTATAATTAATTCTCATTTCCGAAGTATGTGTTGTTTGTGCTGATATATGTCATCAAGGTCATTCTTTAACATTCATAATTTTGGGTGGTTCTTTGGTTTCTAGAGTTTCATTTAGCATTAGTGCATTTTATGGCCATTCTGCAATTACAAATTGACTACTCATGCCCAAGGAATGCTTGAATGCATATGTTAGTCTTTAATTTCCAGTCGTGTGAAGATTGATTTCAATAACTAGTGAGATAGTTTTGCATATACTTTATTGAGCACTTCACAAACAAATTATTTGTCATAATTTGACACCCTTACTGGGGAGGTTCTTAAGGATCTAATCTCAGGGTAAATGCAGGGTGGAGCGTAAGACAAATGAATCAACCAATGTAATTAGCTCTAGTGAGTCTCCACATGATCTTGTATGTTGGGATTTCAGTAGTTCTTTATTTATGTTTTTCCAAACTAGCATTATAGAAGAGTGGAGTGCAAGTCGAAGGAAACAACCAATGTAACAACTCTAGTGAGTCTCCATGGGAAGTGGAGTGTAAGTCAAGGGAAAAATCTGACGCAACTAGTGAGTCTCTATGGGCCTTTTTGTGTTGTGAATTTCTTTTTTTTGGAACATAAATTTCAGTGGAAAACTTGGTGAAAACATGTTCCTAACAACATGAGGTGTCCAAGTACATGCTTTTTCTTTGACATTTTCTTTATGTAGAAGTTGTAGTTTTTTATTCAAAAGACACCCGATACAATGATCCATGTGTAATATGGGAATCAAAATCCAGAAAGGAGCCTTCAAAGATGTGCAAGAGTTATTAATTAAAAGAATATGTTACTCCAGGAGATCTCTCGAATCCTTGCAGTAGCAGGAAACATTTCTACATCTGAAGAGGAGAAAATCCTGACAGCATTCAAGAACATACCTGCACTCCAGAAAATATAATATCAAAAGTTCCATGAGAAACAAGGAGAAGAGATCAAAGAGCCATGGACGATATTTTATGGAGAGTAGAACTTGGAGCACGAGATTGAAGAATTTCTTGCATGTTTAGATCCCTTGTGCATTCAAGAATGTGAGAGTCAAGTCTTTGAAGATGTTTAGAATATGACAAAGAAGGACATGCAATCCAATGATACTAATGAAGAAGGGGATCAAATGAGTAGTGATTACATTGAAGAATGGTTTCAGATAGTCATAAGGCCAAGGTACCACTCCATCCTTCAACACTTATTGGCATCATCTTCTCCTGATAAGATAGAATCCTATATCCTGGTACTTATTGAGGTATACTTCTCATGTGTGTATATGGGTACATTTTTAATTTTGTTACGCACATGGCTCCATTGGAAATATTCTTATACTTGAGAAGAGGCTCTATTTTTTCTCAAGTAGGGTAGGGTAGTGAATAAAGTTTCAAATAAATATTGGCTCAGTTTCAAGTATATAAGGTGTCATCCTCTTCATTACATATACCCTGAATTGTTGCAACAGTCATTCCCAAATTTTTTTTTTTCTGTTTCTGTTTCTGTTCTTGTTCCTGTAGTACATCATTTCTAGAAATTTTGTAGTTGCACGAGTATTTTTATGGATAAGAGTGCAAAAAATGGTCAGAATCATCTCATTCCCCTACCTCACATGCATGAGGAAATGAAATGATTTAGGTATGGGGGAGAAGGATATGGTAGATGGATGAAATTCATAGTAATATCCTATAGGAAGGTTGTTACAACGAGATTTATCCAGTGGTCATTTTCTTTGATTTCCTGTAGTGGCCTGCTTCAAGGGAACTTTTTGCACAACGATCATAAGAAGATGAGGCCAAAATAAAAAATTCTGGGATATGGTTTTTGTGCCTCAGATGGTAAATTGAGTATCAAACGGACAAAATTTTAAAAAAGTGCATAATGAAGAAACTGTGGGTATGGATTTGAAGAAATTTTTTCATATTTTTCCTGTAGTCTCTTGCAACAAATTTTTGTTCATGTAATGGCCTCCAAGGTTGGCATAGTGTCACAACTTGAGACAAAATTTGGGCTCCTTGGTTTTGTTGGAAAATGTGTCAATAAGGTTTCATGTTGTTTAGAAGTTTCCTAGGACACACATTGTTGATATTTTATGTAATTTCRGAAATTATTCCTAAGTGTAATTGTATTGGTTATTCCTAAGTGTAATTGTATTGGTTAATCCTAAGTGTAAATGTATTGGTTATTCCTAAGTGTAATTGTGAAAGGGTTTATTGATAATTCATGTCTTTTAGGTCTTTTAGAGTATAAATAGAGGTTATATCGAGTCATTTTGAGCACTCATTGAATATAAGTACAAGAGAGTCGTACACACTTATCTAGGAATCTATTCTAGGTTCATGTATGGGTATCTTTGGTCTTGATTTCAGGAAAGAGCATTGTATGAAATTGTACATGTTGGAGGAATCTATACTGAGGAAATTTTATAGGGTTTTATCCCCCTTGAGGGTTTCCCTAAGGATATATCTTGTTGTTTTGTGGATATCTATCTTTTAGTTGTGTTCCTTTTTCATATTCAATAATAATATATATACAATATCATATCTCTTGAAACATCAACATGGTATCAGAGAAGGATTGGGCCTGACCCCCTCACAGGAGGGCCTAGGGAAATGGAAAAACAATGGGACCTATGAGAGTAAGAGAGTAGATAGTTTGAGTGAGTGAATTAATAATATGTTTGCAGTAGTGTGTCTTTCCATCACATTGACATGATGACTATGAGTGAGAGCCATTAAGGGTAGTGATAATTGAGAAGGCTTGTTGGAGTCACTAGAAAATTATCTGAAAGAAGCCATACTCCTCTACGAAGATCCCAGGCAAGCCACCTACGAAGGAGATAGATTGAGAAGATTATGTATTTCTCCTTATTTTTGTTGATAGTGTTCATTTGGAAACACTTGAAAGGTTTCATTATTACAATCTATGTAGCTACAATGAAAATAAACATAAATAACAAGTTCTCTCAAGCCAACACAATCCTATAAGAGAAGTTTCAAAAGAAGAGGGAACTGTGAAATAAAGATTTCTAAAGAGTCATCTATCAGATCCATGCACATGAAGGTGTAATACAAGAGATATTTAAATATGGCGAGTTGGGTTGGAATACAGGTGAGAATATAGTTTTCAAGTTGGAGCATAGTGAGATGAGTGCAGGAGAAAAGGGCCTCTGAGGCTTGGATTTCCCTTGGTAGGTAATATTTGAGAATGAGCACTTTGACATTCTTCCTGGAAATGAACTCCAACCAATTCGATATGATTTGGGTGGTAAATGGCAACGACATTGAATTTGTGACAGTGGGACTCCACCCTGCGATGTTGTTGGTGAGACCATCAGATCTGACGAATGTGATTGCAATATGTTGGATATTATATTCTACAATGTTTCCATGGAGAGGGGATCGGGTGTGGGAGGTTGTAGATATTGTGGTGTCAGAAAATAGGGAGAGAGGTCTAGATTGGGAATTTATCTTTAAAGGAATTCCCATCATTTAGAGAGGATGAAACATTGGACTACCTATCTAAAGGGGATTTTAGAAAGGATGAGACAAAGGAGGTTGTCTGGAAATGTAGACAATTTTCCCAAAGCTATGCCCATTTATGGAATAACACTGATTCCCAAAGTACACATGCAATCACTTAAAATTTTCAAGTGAAAAATGGATGGATGATGCATAAACATAAATTTATCAGAGTCTAAAAGGTCCAAAACAAATCTAGCACAATCAAGAAGGTTGAGGATATTTTTGTAGGGTTTCATTCTTCCTTCCTTTGTGATTTGGGATCCAATGATATTCTTAGTGTTACAAAAACGGTGACATAAGTGCAGGGATAGTAACAACAAGAGCGGTGATGGGGAGTACTAAAACTCTATCGTAAATAGACATTGTAGATGAGAGTGGTGAGTTAACGAGGGATGAAGGAATTTTGTGTCTGTTCCTCACCTAGGTGCTCCAACAACTCTTTGGAAGAGGAAGAGAGGAGCATAAAAACTTGCATGAGTTCTAGGATAGAGAATTTCTTATAGAACAACAACCTCATTTAGACTTTGGTTGTCATATCCTTGGACAGTGATAAATAATTAAGAATGTGGACCCAACCCTGTGAGAATGGAGGATCCATCATCTATAGGGTTATTGAGAAATACTATCACAAGTTTTCCACCTTGATCATTATCTGTATCATGAACAGGAAATGTGTTTGCAAGGATCACTGCAACAAACTTTAGAACGAGACATATTGTTGTTTTTCTCTTATTTTGTTTTGGGCAAGTTGGCATGGAAATGCTTGTTCCTTGGATATTTTCTTGTTCTTGTTCTAGGAAAGTTACCATGTATACCTGGTTAGTAGATTATGGTGATTTTAGGCACATGAAATTTTACCGAGATTCTTATACTATGTGACACTCATGGATCTTATTCACGAAGACCAAGGATGAGGTATTCAATAGATTCTAAGAGTCCAGAGCTCAAGTAGAGAACCTGACAGAGAAGAAGATCAAGATCAACACGAGTATTTGGTGAGGAGTTATCAACGTGGACATAATAAGCAGTAACAAACCATTTCTAGTTGAGATCACGTGAAGCTTGTGTCAATGTGTTGATGTGGTGGTTACCATGATGTTGTGTGTTTTGGAAAATTGAAATATTTTCACAGAGTCATAGAGGGAGAAACTAGTGAGGTAGACTAGACAATCACGTTTTTCAGTGACAGAGGGAGTTGGCCTCTAATTTCGATATGAAGGATCTTGTTCCGATGTACTATTACTTGGGATTGGAGGTATGGAAAAATATTAGTTAAATATTCCTAGGTCAAGGGAAGTATGCAATGGAAATCCTAAAGAGGTTCGAGATATTGGATTGCAAGGAAATGGTTACACCTATGATATCAAATATGAAGTTGTTGTAGGATACGACTTCAGAGACTGTGAAAGTTACGTTATACAGGAATATGGTGGGTTTGTTGATGTATTTGACAAATACATGACCAGATATATGTTTTCTTGTGAACGCCCTGAGTAAGTACATGGTTGACCCAAGACATGTTCACTTGATTGCAGTAAAACATGTGATGAGGTACCTTAAAGGTAGAGTGGATTATGGTGTTATGAGGAAAATCTCTCTATGGCTAGGGGTAAACCACAATAGATGGAAATGACTGCACAAATCAACTATATTCTCAAGTATTCTATATATACAAATATGCTAGCAAGACAATATAAAAGGCCTACCTCATCTAGACTTTTGATGAAGTCCACCATTGAGCACTTGACCCAAAGCAATATACCTGCAACTAGTCCTCAACAACCAAGAAACACAAGCATATGGTGATAATATATGATGTTTTCACATTCAATAGAATAATCCATCAACATTCATAACACATACGCCCATGGAATAATAATTCAAATATTTTCAAGATATCAATTGGACGATAAAAGAGTATTTCTATTAAGATATAATTAACAGAAGTGAATAAGTTACAGACTTCCGTGTCTGCACGGTTCAGAACTAAGAAACTGAGTTCCTTCCAGCTGGGCCTCCACCACTTCAATCCTCCACCAAAGGAAAGCTCATATAAGAGAAAAAATGAAGTTCTCAATCAATAAGGGAAGAGTTTGGGGGCTGAACCATGTGTTCAGATTTAAAGGATAAAGGGATGCATATTCAATGTGAAGTGAATAATTCCTCCAGAGTAACTTTGCTCTGAAAGTTGAATTCTTTCTCCTCTTTTCCATAGCTCGGATTTGGCCCATTTATAACCTTCAAGTGGAACTGAAGGGCCAAGTCAGAACGTTTCCAGTATATGTAAGGCCAAGGATCATTGATCTCGTGTTATGACATGGAAACCCGACACTATTTTTCAATTTTGGGCACATTTCTCGATGTACATGGGCTATAGTGGTGCAACCTGCATATACACATGCTGTATAGTAGGCAAGGTGTGTATATGTGGAATTATTTTTATTTTTAGCTCTAGGATTTGCAAAAAGGGATGACAAGTCTGCATAGGGAAATGGAAAAGGCCTTCTGTGTAAGATTGCATGGGGTGAGGAAAATATTTTTATAACATATGGGCTCGAGTATTTTGTAGACACTGAGATCAATCTACTTGAATATTCAGATACAGATTGGAACGATAGTGTTTCAAACCGGAAAGGTACATTAGGATGTTGCTTCACCTTGGGATCCGGTATGATTTCATGGATCAATATGAAGCAGTCATGTGTAGCACTTAGCTTGACTCAGGAAAAGTATGTGGCAACAAGTGCAACAAGTTACGAAGTAGTATGGATTCAGAAATTTCTAACTGGATTATTCGATATTGCGATGGAGGCGACCTATATCTTGTGCGGCAACCATAGTTGATTAGGGGATCAAATTTTGCTCAATTTTCAAAGTGCTCGGAATGCGACAAAAACAGTTCCATTGCATCCGTCTCATCTTCCTGATTCTGGTGGTATATTTACTTTCGCAAACGGATTCTGTATGGAGGAGATATCACGATTTGTCCACCAAGCCAAACAGGCAAAAATTTGGGATGCTGACTGTACCTGTCCGTACAGTCCATATGGACACGTGGAGGGCCGTACCATCATGATGACATGGCAGAGGGAAGATGTGGTGCATTTTTATTGGTTGGTGGTTGTCCAATCGGATGTTGACACGTGTTATATTGGCAGCGAATAGTATGAGGACACGTGGCCCAATGCTTGGGCGCCACGTGTCCCTCATTGATTGGCCTATAATTGCTATGTAAAACTAATGGAGGCCGTGGGGTTCGACCCCCGGACCTCCCACAACACAAAGTCTTCACAATACTCCATTAACCATTAAGCCGCCCGATGTTCCTTGTTAGCTATACCATTAAACATATATTTATG